>JAMZEH010000071.1:4005000-4290000 GCA_024699665.1 Ostrea denselamellosa | reverse complement strand
TAGGATCATTCTTTTCAACAGAGCAACTATATAATTAGAGATATCTTCAATTCAACATATTCACAATTGAATTAATGACCCCTTTAATTGAATTGTTTCTCTCTTTTAAAGAATTGATATCCGCATTAATTCCATGCATAAAGGCATTGTAAATAATTAAAGCTATCTTGAATTGAATTAAAGAGATCATCAAATCATTTATATCGAGGTCTAAATTATTTTTTTTGCAAGCAATTCCACTACATTAATGGTTTCATAATTGATTTGATGCGCGCAGAATCCAGTTGATGAGAACTATAATTGAATTGATATCATCAAATAATTATTCTTTAATTATGTGAGTTTATGTTAATTTGGCGCTCCATGAAAATTTATATGTAAAAAAAGTATATGGAACTATGAGCATATGAGATGCGCTGGCTTGGAAGGATCTTTCTATTTGATCCAAACTGTTTGCTCATTTGCTCTCATTTCAACTTTGTCGAGTTTTTTTCATTAAAATACTAACGCATTTTCCAACTTTGCTATAACTGAATAATGATAATGATACCAGCGGTTAATTCATACCGGTTCATGCGTGGATCACAGATTTACAGTGAGTAGTAGTTACTAGTAGGATTTGCTTGTTGTTTGTAACTAACATTTTTGACAACGTCCGTTCAATAATCGAATTGCATTAAGAAAAATTCCACCTTGAATTTAATTTTAAAAATCGTGCCTACTTTACATAACAGATTTAAGTATTTGTATTCAGTGTATCCAAATGTCCAAAAGTAAAAAAAAAAAATAATAAAATACACGAGGATGGTCACCGGAAATGCGGTGTACGTAGACAGAATAAACAGGTTCTAACGTCACTTCCGTTGATTCTGCTTATAATAAGTGCACGATGTTTAAAACAGGGTCAGTCCCAGCGAAAGTGTATCCAGTACGCGGAAATCGTACAGCTAGCGTCAGACGGAGGCCATGGCATTAGATTGACAACAGTCCATCAAGACACATTAGCAGGTGCACTTGTCGAACGCACGCTTGAGGGTCCAACCGTGAAACACAAATTTCGACAGTTCCTTCGTTAAGGGCGAAATTGAAATATGATGAAAGAATGGTACAAGTGTGTTTTATAGCATTGCAGAAATATGTCACGATTAACGGCAACAGGGCACATTCAACAATGGTAACAGAATCCAATTTTTTAAAAGTGTCCTAAGAAAGCTTGGTCATAAATTTTGTTGATTGACAATTTATAATTCATAGTAATGTAAATTTGCCTCTGTTCATCAACGTAACACACTTCTACAGAGTTCATTCATCAGCGTACGGATGGCATGAGGATTTTTAAAAAAAAAAATAAAATTACCGAACATCACTTTGAAAAATAAACAATTCAATGCAATTTAAGATGAATGCAAACAAGTCATATATGATCGTTTTTTACATGGAATGGAATAACATGAAAGAAAATCCATGATAAGAAATGTGTGTATATAAACTGTGGTGATAAAGCATTTTAGGGATATACTGTACCTTTCTGGGTTTCTGTGGTGATAAAGCATTTTAGGGATATACTGTACCTTTCTGGGTTTCTGTGGTTATAAAGCATTTTGGGGATATTACTGTACCTTTCTGGGTTTCTTTTAATGAGGGATAACGCATTGTCCTAATTGATGACGTCCTTAGGTAATACAAATGGGTTGATTGGGGTTTTACGTCGAGTTGGCAATATTTCAGCCACTTTACGGCGGTATAAATGAAAAAAAATAAATAAATGTCCGTAATATATATCGTGATAAAAAGTTGAAAAATGATAGCTGTTAGCAGCGACGAGCAAGCCGTAGATGAGCTCTAAGCAGCCTTTTCGCCTCTAAAATATAGGAATAGTGTTTTAAACATTTATGATCTCTATCCATCTCAGTAGCAGAGTGATTAGAGCATTGCGCTCAAAATCACAAGGCCTCCCACCACTAGTCGGCGCCGATATATGTGAGAAAGTTTGCCAGTTTATTTTCGGAAAGGTCGGTGGTCTCTTCCAGGGTACATTGTATCTGGGTTCTCTCCTCCACCAATGAAAAACTGGATGCCACCAGATAACTGAAATTTTGGTTAGTGTGGCGGAAAACAACAAACAAACAAAAATGATATATCTATCTGTCTAGCTAGCACATTGGTTCGATTTCCTACTTAATTTGCTTACTTTCAGCAGTTAAACGGTAGTGAAGAAAATAAATCCATTCTAGTATGGTTTGCTTTTGAATATTAAATCAGACTCGATACATGTTGGGCATCGAACATGACGATGCACTCAAAACAAGAACATTAACAATAGTACCTGCCACTACATCACCCGTGATTCTAGTAACAAAAGTTTAGGAAGGGTACAGACTCCAAGTTGAAACAAGAAGACCAGATCAAAGGCCAGGAGGCCTAAATGGATCTGACATCTATATCATATCATCATAATTACTGGCGTGGATGTAATTTTACCTTTATGATCAACCTGGCTTTTGTTGATACATTAATTTTAGACATTTCTTTATGAATGTAACGGAATGTCTACAGGTGATGACCGCCGTGGTCAATCGACTGACCGCTCAACGACAGAAAGAAAATCTGACTATTTGGGACTTGATACTTATTGTTTAGTTCTCGTCCACGTAACAGCTGGTGTCCTGATCACAATTAATACACTAGATCTCGTGGTTTTACGTATTCTATTGTCACGTAGTGGACTGTACTTACAGCACACAGATATATCTGTATCACGTGTGAAATCATATTAAAAATACCACTGCAAATAGATGCAAACTAATTCGTAAGGCTTTCACATACAGTAGTTGATATTCTTTCTATGGGTAAAGTCAAACAAACAACAATAAATATTTACTGAATTGCGCGCATTTTGGCACCAGGGGTCACTTTGTAGGTGGAAACCCTCGTGACTGGTCGTCAGTGAAACGTATGGAGCGCCAAATGAATACTTCTTTGTAAATCTATCGTTGACCTATAGGGCTGGTATTGGTTTCAGTCTGCAAAAAGCTTATTGATTTCCGTTGTTGATTTTAGGCCACACGCCTGTAGTTATTATTTGTTTCTCATACATCGCTTTAGTTCTAGTCAATGCTCGTAACTTGTAGAGAGAGAAGAAACCATTTCACAGTCATTGTCTGAGCAGCAGTTTTAGTTCATTTCATGTCGTATTTCTGTTGACTTTTAACAATGCAAATACTTCCTATGCGTTTACTTACAACTCATTTCTTTGGAAATATTGGAGTCATTGGTATAAGAAATACAAATTATGAAATGAAATGACTGAAATGTAGGCCTACAGCTTAAACATCTGATCAGCCTATAGAGTGATCTCTAATCCAACATACATGGCGACATTGTATTTTAACATGTACAAGGTTTAGAAGATTTTCATTCTGATTCACAGAAATTTCGTAATTACCTTGGACGCTTTCATGGTCATGAACTGCCTGTTTCAGCTGGTATATACCAAAAGTGATGTCTCTTAAATATTGCTCTGATAGGACAGGGAAGTCTGTTATTATTTATGTTTACATCTGAAGTTTCTGCATCAAGCTTAACCCAATATTCATTCTTTGTAAGTCGAATATTTGATACTTTTTCCTGAACAAGATTTGGTTTAGATTCCATAGAGAGCATTTGTTGTGCAACTGTTCGTCTTGTGCTTCATCAGAAACAAGAGGTGATCTATAAGCATTTGTTAAAGCTGCAGCAATTTTGACAGAGCCTCCGATGAATGGTAGCTGTGTATTTGTTACTGCATTGGAGAGGAACTTCCAATATTTTAATCTACTGTTAGCAAACTCTATCCCCAAAGGAGTTTTGTGGAGTCTTGAGCTATTTGCTTAGTCTCTTGTATGTTGTTTCATTGATTTGTTAAGAGATGCTGGCATCTCACACTGATAACCGAAATCTGTCCTTTTTTCAACAGCATCGCGAAACCCACGATCAAGAAAAACTATGTCTTCTTCATTTAACCAATCGACGACTCCCTCAGTATTGGATTTTAACATTCTAGACAAAATGTGGGCATCGCTATTTTTGCCATCTGCAAAGAATGGCCCCATAACACTTAACAATATAACCATCAGTATTAGTGATCATCATAGGTTTTAGAAGTGGGCGACCTTTATGTACCGAGAAACATCAATGTTGGATATAAGAACTACTTTTTTCAATACATATGTAGGTGCCATCCATTACAAGAATGGCTGTATCGTCTATTCAGTCAGAAAAAAGCTGTAGTGTGATTATCGATAACCTCGGAACGTGAACTACGAGAAAACCCTACAAATGAAGGTACGAAGTCCCGAATAAATGATTTTCTAGCCGAAACAACAACGTGAGAAACTTGTATCTCAGTAAAACCAAACAAAGAACAGAATGAGACATGCCTGTACGTCGTTTGTAATTAAAAGACCACTAACGGCCTCTCCAGTAGAACGAACTGTAGATGGAGAGAAAGACGAAAGACGACTAACCATATCTTCACACTGATCACACGTAAGACCTGTTAAATTAAAATAATCTTCGTTACATAGATTTTTACTCTTCCTAAAATCAAGTTTCTTAGAGAAACCTTGTAATATTCTTCCGTCGTATCACTGTGATTTCATTTTTGTTGATTTCTAAAGAAACTTTTCTGAGTTTTGATGTATCAACTACATGCCCAACACGCGTGGTCATCTCTCAAATGAGAGATACAACATTTGACCCCAGCTGGTACCTTTACACCTTGCAGTATGAAAATGTCTGCACGTCCTGAATGTAGAATAATACGCAAACCCTTTGATTCTTTGCGACACATGATGCACATCGCCTTAGTTTTTCCAACAGAAATAACAGGAAGTGCGACGCTTGCAGAGGAATATGAATGTTTGCAAGAGGTTTTATCACTTTCATCAACTGTGTATTCATCTGAACCAACCAACCCCTACAGATACATCTTTTGTATGAGGGTAATGTCAACTGGACATAAAACCCCACTCTTTATAATCTGCATTTTTTGCATAAAATATCGCCAATGGACAGAGTTTTCTCGAGTAATGAACTGCATCTACTCTGCAGTATCTCTCCCACAACAGTACTATTTCCCAGTGATGTTCTTGAAAGGAAAACCCAGCAATTTTTGCACGGTATGATTTTTTCGTGACACTTGTATCGAGTAACACAGAGTCAATGATTCTTGTCCTCGAACAAAGTGTGCTTACACTGAGGTATAGTTCCGGTTGATTGTCTTTAGTTGCAGAGAATTTATGATTTGCATTCTCATAAATGTCTTTTATATCAAGAGCAAACATGCATTTAAGGAAGAAAATTGAAGTAAAATACACAAGCCTGTATACCAAAAAAATATTATTGTTTGTTGTTTTCCGCCACACTCAACAAACTGGCAAACTTTCTCACATATATCGGCGCGAGCGAGAATCGAACCCGCGCCGACTAGAGGTGAGAGGCCATGTTATTTTGAGCGCAATGCTCTAACCACTCGGCCACGAAGGCCCCACCAAATAAGTAAATAAATAAATAAATAAAAATGGTTTTTATGCAGGCGAAGATTTTAAGACAGTAAAAGTGCGCCAACAGGTGGATTCTAACCAGGACACTAAAATGTTGATGGTGAGCATCTGCAGCCTAACCATCTGATAACGTTTCGTACAGAACTGTGAATCACAAATTTACAAATAAAGATATAATTTAATTTGTTTTCATTCTTTTATCATTTATTTCTTTTCACAAAAGGGGCCACCAAAGACTTCCTAGATATTGCCAATGAGAAACTCCGACATTTTTAAAAATATCAAAGTTTAACATGTTTAACAAAGAATTTTTTGGATGACGATTTACAAACTGCTAGTTGGAATCGGGACACCAAACTCGATCAAAATGCAATACAAAATGAAGTTCAGATTTCTGTCGTTTATTTTATTGTTTTTTAATCTTTTTAAGATTTGAAGAAGGCCTGTCGTTTTTAAACCCTCTGACAATTGATGTTCATTAATATTCATTATTCATGGATTAATTCATTGTCTACTTGTGCGCTGCTAAGAAATAGGAACCCCCGCAAAAAAAAATTCTGAAAAAATATGGAAGAGCACCCACACTATGAAATTGCAAAACTTCGACATTACTCTGAAAGACATAAAAAAAAAACCCGATCCTGTGAATGCTAAGTTCAACATTGAAAAACATTTTTATGTGTATAACGCGTCGCAGGTCATTCCCTCATGTATTTTCAAAAATGAAATTTATTTTTTATATCTATATTCTGTTGGAATTCCCAGACGATTAAATAGACGCACTATATTCATCAAGATTCATACGCGCATTATTCACAACTACATCGCATGCACGAGGAAATGGCTATCGTTATAGTTGGTAAAGTTATCAAAGGCAAAATCATTAGAAATGTAAATACATATAATTGTATATAATTAAATTCAATACTACAATGTACTGCACTTGACAAGATTCTCGTGTTCATTGTACGAAGTCATGGCTGCCGGAAACTAAGAAATTCCTAATGGTGTTAACGTACAGCATTTGACAGATGTGAGTTTTCTTTTTAATTTACACAGAAATAAAAGAGCAATAAGGGGGGGGGGGGGCTAGTAATCCTGATATTAAAACTCATTGACAATATACAACATTTAATTAAATCTGGAAAATCCAAGATATTCAATAGATCAAAACTATATATTGAAAATTTGTCCCGCATTTTTTTTTTTATATACCTGTACATCAAGAAATTAAAATTATGCATTAATTAAATATGTTGAAAAATGAAATATATCAGCGATCCCTTATCAAATATTGGTTTCCAAAAACGATAATTTACACGAGGCTGCGAATTTAACATAAATGTACCTTTCTCATTGTTTTATAAAACACAATGATTAATTAAGTGACCCGGATCCAGTTATGCAAAGGTCAATAACCTTGACTGAAAATTGGAATGAAGTCTTACATGTAACGTTAACTCAGGCCCGTAGGAAGCAATTCCACTGGGGGGGGGGGGGCACACCAAAGTAATTTACGACAAAAAAAAGTGATATCGACAAAACTATTAGTAGAAAGATAACTGCATAAATATGTGCAAGCATTGAGGTGTACGTCATGTACATAAATCTAATTATGTACATAGAATCTAATTAGTTTCCCAGAAAACCTCTCAACTTTAATTTAAGTTTTGTTTGGTTTTTTGGGGGGATTTTTTTTTCCCCTTTTTTTTTAAATTTTTTTTTTATATCTTTATCATTTTGTTATTAATCATTTCTGAGTCATAAGGTATTTAGTACTCGGTAAACTTTCCAAAAATCGCCAGTCTGTGTTTACTTTCACTTACGAACTCCTCAAGTATTTTTTCTGGATTCAGTTCATCAGTCTCATTTTTATGAACATGCAATAAAAGCAAATTGTCTGTTCGTATTTGGCTCATTGTTGATCTCAGTGATGTTTTTAATCTTTTTAAGGCGCTGACTGAGCGCTCACTGATAGCGTTAGTTGCAGGAAGTATCAAAATTGAATTCTTCTTCAAACGTTTGACTTGTGCAAGCCTTAATTACGAGGTTTTCAAAATTAACATAAGCTTTGTAACCTGGTTGGTCAAATCTAGATTTTATGCTAGCTAAAAGCAGATCTAATGCCTCGTAGAAATCTTTCCTATACATTTCTGCACACGATGAAAAAGTATGTGCTGCTGTCCCATCATCAGGTTTACGCGGAATTCTGCGTTTTCTAGGAAGAACACGATCATCGATGTTCATCTGTTTTGCTTTTTCAACAACTTCCTCGTAAAACAGAGTGAAGATTGTCTTATCGCGGAGACTTTGCAAAGCACTCATTGTCGTTGATGCCATTTTTTGACCATCACTCGCCGAGAGATTTGGAGCCTGCAGAGTCCTTGCCAAATTATCACTATAACGTAAAAGTTTTTCACTCAGTAAACACCCAAATAAGAAATCAAACCTGCACATATAAGCAGCCACTCCCCTAAATCTGTTTCTCATTTCTACCTCACGCTCGTATTGAAGGCTCTCATCCCAAACATTTCTTAGAATTTCATAGTTTGACAAAATGCTCAAAAATGTGTCGGTTTTTATTGTCCATCTTGTGGGACACAAAACCCTTATTCCCGCTTACATTTTCTCTAGAATTTGGGTATTTTTTAATATATTGAAAATCATCTCCCTTCTTGGAGATTTTTTAATCCACTTTGTTATATCCTTTGCAATGTCCAGGGTGACCATAACAGTGTATGTAAAGGGCTCTGGGTTCAAGTGCATGACTTTGTGTTGCAACACCTGTCTTTGAACAGCCATAGAAGCAGCCATGTCATAACACTGGCCTTGTACTTTGTTGATAGGCAGATCGAACCTCAAAAGGGCATTTTTAATTGCTAGGGTTATTGAATTAGCCCCAATGTCAGAAAGACAGTACATCCTTAATAAATCTTCATGAGCAGTAAAATTTTGATCAACCCATCGAATGTATAAAACAAGTTGTTCTTTGTTGGAAATATCTCGTGTTTCGTCTGCCATTATTGAAAAGAATTCAGATGATTTGATAAAAGCAACAATTTGTCGTAAGACCTGCAACCCCATCACCTGCAAAATTTCATTTTGTATATCTGGAGCAACATACTTATTTGTTTTGCATTGTAGCCATTTCTGAATCTGGGGATCGCGTTTAGCTTCTAGCATGAGAAGTTGATTCAAGTTCAAGTTTTTCTCGTCTTTGTCACCCCGAAGAACATTTCCTTGTCGAGCAATAAACTTCAAAATGTTTGTGATTTTAAGCAAATTCTCTCTGTTAGACTTCTTCTCGACTTCGTGCGTCTTTGAAAGACATTCTCCATCTTTAACCTCCTCCTTTATCGTAAACTCCCTTTCCATTGCCCCTTTATGGCAATCACTTTTATCGTGTGCGGCGAATTTTGTGGTTGCTTTTTTCCAATTTGTAAAACCACTTGATATGAAAGCTTTTTCTTTCTTGTGACAACTGAGAGTCTTCTTCTGAAATGAGTTTCTGCAAGGAAAAGAAAATACAACATCTTTGATTTCTACATAATGTAACCAAGATCACCGATCAAACCAGGAAGCATTGAAAGATCTCATCTTTTTACCAAACTTTTTTGCTGGAAAGAAAATATTCCGTGGCTGATTTGGGGTACTACCGATCTCTGGTGTATGCCATTTTTCATATACAACCTGGGCCTTTTGAACTGGTACTTCTCAGATATCATCTTCTGAAGAAGAAGAATCAATAAAGGAAGCAACCTTAACACGTTTGTCTGTTTCTTTGTTTGCAGTTTCCCCCAATTTACCTGTTTCAATAAAATCCTCATTTGTGTTAAACTCCAAGAGTGGGGAAGGATTATCTTGTGATTGTTTTGGTTCAAACGAGCGATGAGGTTCAGAATCCTCAAAGGATAACCTCGAACTCTTTGAAAGAGGTTCTCATGCTTGTGAATACAGGCAACAAAATGATTAGGTGTCCAACCATCTATTTTTGTAGCAATCGTTTGAGTCCACATGATGTGGATACCATCCTTATATTCTTTAGCATCAGCACGGTCAAGAGGAACACTAAGCTGATCATCATCTTGTCTGTTTACACCAGGGTTTTGCACCTCGGGGAAATAGACATGATTGATTTCTGCAAAACATTAGAAGCTATGAACATATGTAAAAGGCTTGAATAGTAGCCGTTCTGGGTTGTTTTTATTGTTTCCTTTTGTAACGAAGCAATCAAATCACCAGTAATTAAACACTCTTCTGACAGGGAACTTTCAAAGACATTTTGAAGTGAACTTTTGTTTGTGGACATGGTCAGAAAAGTGTTTTCATTCGTGTAGCGCTTCAGGTTTGAAACAAGTTCGAACTCAATTTCCTCATTTCCTTAAAATTGTCCTCATGTCCAAACACAAAAAAGAGAGAGTTCTGAATAAACAATTCCCATCACCATATATCTGAATCGGGATAAGCTCAGAAGGAGCATCATTTGGATAAAGCTCTGAGGAAACAACATCTTTTCGAATATTCGAAGTTGGCACGCCCACTCCCCCCCCCCCCCCCCCTCCGGTTCCTACGGCCATGTAACTAGCTGTTAATTGCCCGCTGAATTCAGTTCAGTTCTGTGCATCCCGACCCTGTTTACAGAGATATCCACGAAAGTGCATTACACCAAGTTACTTATAAGGCATATTTTGTTGTGTTTAAACACTTTTAATTATAAGATCTACTTTCAATTACCTTTGCATTTTTAAAAATGCAATATAGATATTATCACCCAGTCAAATTTCAATAGAAGTCATCCGTAAATATGATCATTTTTACAAAGGAAATGTACATGTATTTTATAAAGGGAACCTATATTGAGGCAAGTTTTTGTCAGCAATTCTTCAAACTCCATGTTCAGTCAGATTACTTCCTAGTGAATATTGAAATAATCAGAAAATCTTCGATTACATCAAAGGTTATAGGTTGGTACAATAAATTGATACAGATTAAAGTGAATTTACTCTCATCAAAATGACACGACATTGGCCCCTCCTTAATAAAGAGTTATCTCTCTTTCCAGGACAATACACCCTAATAGTCTACAAGAAAAATATCATTACAATCAACTCAACCAATTACACAGAGATTCTTAAAGTGCATATCTTCATATCTATACTGGGACATATTGCACTCTAAATAATATGATGCTATGCGTATTAATTAATTTCCAACTTTCTCGTGCAATGTTAGGCTGTACTGGTTGGCAACGGCTTAATGCGATTGCCGCGTGGTGCGAAATCTTGTTCATATGACGGTATCTTGCGTTAAGTCACGTTAGCGCGTCGTGTGAACTCTCATTGACTTAATGGCGTCGTGTTATAAGTGACTGTGTTTGTTTCATGGCGCTTTGCGCAAGTGCGCGACGGCATTTTGCATAAAATATCGTTAGCACGATAGTTTTTGCGAGATGTGCGTTTTTCATAAAGTGCGGTTCGTTGCACTTCTGCAAATGATCATCAGGTTATCTAAACGCCATGTTATTTGCATTATTAGTCTTCATGTGTTTGTTTTCAATATATACCTCTGTAATTTTTTAATTTCTCCGTGTATTTCAGTGTGTAACAGTCGTGGTTGCTTTCTTGAACAAGACTGCTTAGACTGGCATCGTGATGTCAAAATGATAGATATATTATAAAACACATTCGAGTTATTATATAGTGACTTGTATCGGTACCAAACTACTCAAGTGAAGGTGCTCGGGTACCGAATCATAGCACTATCAACTGTCACTACACCGGATGCCACTAACGATAGATATCGGGCAACCCAAGACTAAAATGAACATAAAGTGTACTGACTTCAACAGTTTCTGGGAAGGAATCAAACTGATTACTAGTTATGTCACACTACATTAGTAACGCAATAGTATGATTTCGGTTATTTTTTCACTGTGGTAAAAATTCGTGGAAATAACATTAGCTATAACACTTCCATTAAACTGCAGGGGAAAAGACAACTTAATTATAGAACAGTGATCAATCTTACAACTCCTGTAAAGAATACAAAATCAAAAGGTGAAGATATTGAACAGTGATCAATCTCATTACACCTGTAAAGACAAAATTAAAAGGTGAAGATAACGAACAGTTATCAATCTCATAGCTCCTGTATAGAATACAAAATTAAGAGGGCAAACATGGACCCCTGGATATACAAGAGATGGGATCAGATTCCTGGGAGGAGTTAGCATCTCTTGTTGACCGGTCACACACATTGCGACCCCTACAAGTATATCTCGATCAGATAAACGAAGTAATCCGTAATTAAAATCACCAGGTAAAGAACGACCTAACAATTGGTATGAAACCTGTCAGACTGCATTCGACCCTAGAACGGAGAGGAAGCCTTTCATCTGAAGTACTTAATTGAACCCCTCCCTCCCCAAACCAAATAAACCAGGGCTTCCGTGTACCAGATGTAATATGGTGACAAAACAGCAGTAAGCAAAATGTTATGAAAGGTCGCATTGATAATTATAATTTGCTCACGGCAGCGTGTATGTGGTGGAAAACTTATAACGCTCGTGATTTAATGAAGTGACCTGTCGTAACACTTACATAATAGAAATATTCCTCGTTATCATTCCCGCGGCAGTAAGACGAAAGGTCTCACATGACAAGGTGATAAATATTATACATTAAATTCAATGACAAGTTAATTAATATGAAATATCATGAAATCGGTTTTACGACGAAAAAAACATGGGGTTTTAATGTCACAAATATACGGTCTCATGTAATTCATACGCCTAACTTATTAAAGATTATAACATATAAACTAGCAATCTCTCTCTCTCTCAGATGTACATGAAAAACAACCTGCGAGTTGCCACGATAGTGGAGACAGTTTGTGGATATAGATACACATACAAAGCACTGCAATGACCACAACACGAAGAACGTTCAATCATCACGTGGTTCGGACACTTTCAGGTATCGAATTTTGTTCGTTTCACTCAAACGAACACAAATCATTTATAAAATAAAAACACGTATATAGGAATAGAAGCGCTCTCGCAATTGCAGTTTGCACACATGATAAAAAAAATCATCGATTTTTCTTTTACCCCAAAATCTTTAAATCTACAAAACAAAATATCATGATTTAAATACATGACTTTATATAATTAAATATACTATAGTGAGGGCGGGTGGGAAAGCGTGCAACGTGTCGAGAGAGAGCCTTCGAATGCGGTAAATTCTTACAAAAGAGAAAGTGTGCGCTCGCGTTGAAAACCTGTAGAACAGGTATTCTATATTTTAGCCAATCGGATGACAGGATAAATAAACACCCAATAAACACGTGTTCTATAGAATTACGTGTTGTAATCACTTCAATAAATACATTTTGTGAATACTATCAATGTTTCGCAGACTGAACACAGGCCTCTTGAATAACAAACTATGAATTTCCCAGAAACTGGCCACAAATTGGTTGAATAAACTATAATCATTTTCAATGTCGTTGCGCTCCCCCCACCCCACTCCATTAGTTCTGTGGGAATCTTGGTTAGAATAGGTCCTCAATACCCCCTTCCTTGTCGTAAGAGACGACGAAATGAGGCGCTTCTTCAGATGAAACTACAAAAATCGAGGACCCGTGTCACAGTGGGAGTGGCACAATAAAGAGCCCTCCCTACTCAAAGGTCGTAATCACTGAACATAGGCCTAAATTTTGCAGCCCTTCATCGGCAATGGTGACTGTCACGGATGTACGAGCTGGCAGTCTGATAACTTTGGCAATTCAATTTCAATCAGACAAAAGAATGGTAAGTTTTTATAGTCAGGATCTTTAATGGAAAAATATAGACAATAACTGGTGTTCCCTTGTAGGCTGGGGTGTTCCCGACACACGTGCCTGGCCATCCATACGTTGCATGAAATTCCCGTTCCTGGCCAACACGCACTACACGCTCTGCATCACACCAACTGCAGAACCACAGGGGTAGAGGACCTGTTTTGAACACATACATAATTTGATTATGTTTTCACTCGTGTACACTGTTTAGCGTTACACTACACAAATACACAATATCATATTTGCAGATAATACTTTGCACATGCCATATATATAAGACATTACTACACTGTCCATTGAAAAGACTACACAAATACACAAAGATAAATGCATTGCTATGCATTTACGTACAACGTAGGAAGTATAACTTAAGACCGAAATACTTCACCATACAATGAACACTAGTTTCTGTCAATACTATCCTGACATGAAAAATACATGAAACTAAAACACCGAGAAACTCCCATATTTGGATGTTTTAGGACGGTTAAAGTAGAATAAAACTGACAAACTATTGAAAAGTAAATAAAACACCTTACCTCAGAAAAGTTGGATCATGGTGTCCATGCCTATGTCATGTAGCGTAAATTTGCTGATAAATATGCATATCATTAAAGCATTCTTCTTGCTTGACCGCCGTGTCCAGAGTGAATCTCGCACGGACTAGGACTGGCGGTTTAAATGTCCAGTCAGCTGAGGCTTCATTTAGGGAACAGTAAAAAATGAGGCTCCCCACAGGAATTGGGAGTGTTCGATGTGTACAAAATGAAACAACATATCTATTTACAAGGAATGATAAAATAAAGGAGATTTAATATGACAGTGACGTCTCCATGCGAACGAAAAATTCTCTAATAGGACGCTAAACAATATACAACAAATTAAAAGCCAAAGTCCCCCCCCCCCCATTCGAATTAATGAATTGTCCACAGTTAAGTATAGCTGTGTATCCCCACAGATTGTCCATTGTTTGACGAACAGTTTAATGCTCGATTTCATGTTTTGTAACGCAACATCGTTAAATGTTTTAAAGACTGTGCAACTTTCCTTCATATTTTGACGAGATTCAATTCAGATTTCTGCCAAAGTTTAACTGCAAAGCAAGCTATTAAAAGTAAACTATACCTCTCGTATTAATTGGACATTATCATGAGAATTAAAATGTTTGGGGAGGGGGGGGGGGTTGGTTTTTGTTTGTTTTTAAAGATATACAAATTAAACAATTATGCGGTCTTATGCGATCAGATTAAAAAAAACTGAAAAGGAGTAAAATAAACGGCAAGTTGAAGGGTTTAATGTTTCACACATTTGAAACTTAAATCTTTTCTTGGAATTTTATCGCTAATTCCATGAAATTTAAGGAAATTTATTCGCGAATTCCATGGAATATATGAAAATTTTATCGCGAATCGCAAAGTTCATGGAATTCGCGGAAACACCAATTAATTAAAGATAACACCCAGGTAACAAGTGACAGGTTTTTCATACTTTTCATTGTGGGCTTGAACCTTAAAAGATTTTAATCAAAAGTTCTGTCATTCTTCTTTAATGACGTAAATAAAATGTGACAAAGTGGTGATGTTCTACGTGATACAGTAGTTCTCGTTAAACTGATATTGTTCAAAATAAAATACAAGTAAAACAAACGTTTAACACATTTTTTCCCGTCTTTATTGCACTGAGTATAATGAATATTGGAAACCTTATGTTTCCAGGTCAACTATCGTCAAAATCTGTTATCATAGAGTCCATTCACTGTGACCGTTCCCTGGGACTACGGAAGATCCAGCGACACTGCCTGGGTGAGAAGGTTTATCACGTTTTCCACTGTTGAATAACCTGCAAAATCATGGCCAACATTCTGAACTTGATTCGTGATTAAAAACATAAAAAGAAATCGTGTTGGATTTAATTTCGTTATTTTTTCCCTCAGCACGAAAATAACGAAATTTAATCCGACAAGAAATTAAATCGTGTTTAGCATCACTAGTTTAAATGAACTGTTCTCACTGATCGATATTCATCAGATATATAAAGCCAAGTGACAGGGTGGGCGGAACCAAGTCAACTCAGCTATGACCTACATGAGTCTGTGAGTTCAAACAAAATGGGGTTTATTACTTTAAATTGACTTTTTCATTACCTTTACTTGGACAACAGAAAAGCAACTGTACAAACAAAAAACAAAAAAAAACCAAAAAAATTAATTCACCTCTGCTAAGACTTCAGACAACAGAAAACAAGTTGGGAAATATCTAATCAAATGTAAGCCTTGTCCTAATATAAATTTATCTTACCCTTATATAAATCTCTTTTACCCTTATATAAATCTATTTTACCCTTATATAAATCTATTTTACCCTTATATAAATCTATCTTACCCTTAAAAAAACTTGAGAAAATGTGTACTGTTATACTCAATTATTAATTGGCAATATTAAATTTTGTCACAAATTACCAAGGTGTGTTTTATAAAAATTCCCTTAAGACAGCGTTTCGGGTGATTTAAATAGCCACTGTTGATCTATAGAATTGACCATACTCAGCACTGCGTACAAGAAAAGTGAGTAAAATCGTCTGAATGAAAATCTAAAGGTTTTTCCATCCTACAAAGTTCTAATTGTACAATATTTTTCACTAACATTTCAGAAGATAATAAACAGAAGAGTTACATTGAACCTAAACAGTTAGTTCAGCGATAACATACTGTGGAATCGTTATTGTTTGTGGGGGCTCAATGTTCGTGGATTTCGTGGATACCTTTTACCAAAGAATTTAAGTCCCCCAAGAACCAGTTATTCTTTGCAATAGCTTTTATAGTATAATGTTGTACATTTCAAAATGATGTTAACCCTTGAAATTCCATCCCTACGAACTAATAAATATTTAACAACCTACAAACATTGGCCCCCACGAACATTAATGATTCCATAGTGCCTAATTTACACTGAACCTGAACAGTTAGTTCCGTGATAACAGACCTATCTTACATTGAACCTGAACAGTTAGTTCCGTGATAACAGAACTATCTTACATTGAACCTGAACAGTTAGTTCAGTGATAACAGAACTAACTTACAATGAACCTGATCAATTAGTTCAGCAGAAACAGAACTAGTTTACTTTGAACCTGAACAAATAGGATTTTCATTGAAAGTTTTCACACATATAAAAGATTTTAACATTTTGCAATGTTACAATGAACTCAGTATTTTTTAAAAGCATAATTAATTTGCTCGTGAAATCTCTTCTGGTGTGCTCATGACATCTCTTCTGGTGTGCTGTTTTTTTCCACTGAGTTATAAAGTAAAACCAACTTTGATTCCTCCAACTGATTTCCACCAACTTCACATTGTCATCTAAATAATGACATAACAGACTCCCTCCTTCTAACTAATTACAGACTTCACCTTGCCATCTTAAGAGAGACATATCAGACTCTTTCTGCTTTAACCAAGGCCTAAATTTGTGGTACTTCACCCATAACTGGTGACGTCTTAATATGAGAGAAAAATTCTCGATACGACGTAAAACAAACCACCAACCAACCTCCTTCTGACCAATTACATCGACTTCACCTCATCATCAGAGAGACAAACCTTTCTCTCACCAATTACATCGACTTCACCTCATCATCATTGGAAAGACAAACCTTTCTCTCACCAACTACATCGACTTCACCTCATCATCATAGGAAAGACAAACCTTTCTCTCACCAATTACATCGACTTCACCTCGTCATCAGAAAGACAAACCTTTCTCTCACCAATTACATCGACTTCACCTCGTCATCAGAGAGACAAACCTTTCTCTCACCAATTACATCGACTTCACCTCATCATCATAGGAAAGACATACCTTTCTCCCACCAATTACATCGACTTCACCTCGTCATCATAGGAAAGACATACCTTTCTCCCACCAATTACATCGACTTCACCTCGTCATCATAGGAAAGACAAACCTTTCTCCCACCAATTACATTGACTTCACCTCGTCATCATAGGAAAGACATACCCGGTTTGCTCCTTCTAAACTCGAGATGAGGTGTTTTAGGTCCTCCCTTGTCAGCTCGAGTGAGTGTGTTTGCACGCAAGCCTCAGTCTGAACATCAAGGTCAAGGTTAAACAGAGGTTCCTGGATGGATGACAGCTTGTCACTGGCCATTGCTAACTGCAAAGATTATTATTATTATTATTATTATTACAAGCAAAGATAGCAGATTTACAGTTATCCCTCTTTGTTCATGGACTGAATTGTGCAGCTTTATATTTTATATTGTGATATTTCAAAATGCATTGCAAACTTATATTGCAATCACTTAAATAAAGAATGATAATAACAATACAAACAGAATTTTTTGAGGAGTTTCAAGATTTTAACATTTTTGCTTTTAATTAATGTATGATACATTAATAAAATGGCAAATTACATGGTATTTTCAATGTTCCTTTAGACCAACAGAAGAAAATAAAGTGCCAATATGCAACCAAGTGAATTTATGCCCTCTCAAAATGAGTTTGTGATATAATCCAGAAATCCATTTCTTCACTATTGACACTTAAATGGGGATTTGAAATGTTGTGAAACTGAGGTGTTAGAGAAAGGCGGATTAATACATATAGACTCAGACCCAAATCAATATTCCCTTCTTACATCAGAGCAGAGACAACAGAAATAGACATATTCTGATTCTTTTAAACTGGAGTACATTAAGTATACCATACGATTTATCAATGTTCCAAAAAGGAACATATATATTGCCCGTGATAGCATAATTAGTGTTTAACAGACAGACAGATGGGGGACATAGTTATCCTTTATCGTCTCTAAATTTTGCAGGAAACAAAACATCAAAGCAATGTGATTATACTGCTATCTCGCCTGACCACAGCTTTAAAACGTTTTATGCCATCTTTGTGTTAAAAGTTCAATAAAATCTGATAAAAGCGTATAAAGACAGACAGCTGACAGACATTTAGTACTGCTAAGGTGGGGTGGGGGGTGGGGGATGGTATTATAAGAAAGCATGTTTATTACATGGTCTACTGCTTACATGTGTTTTACAATCAGATCTAAATCACTCAGAACTCAGAACATAAAACTTAACAACAGTCTACTCTGATGGAGGGGGGGGGGGGGGGGGGGGTGGTATTATAAGAAAGCATGTTTATTACATGGTCTACTGCTTACATGTGTTTTACAATCAGATCTTAAACACTCAGAACTCAGAACATAAAACTTAACAACAGTCTACTCTGATGGAAGGGGGGGGGGGGCATAATTATAAGAAAGCATGTTTATCACATGGTCTTACTTTAACTTGCCAATCAAAGTCTCTCAATGTGGATTTGGAGATGAAATTTGTGTCAGCGATGAGCTGGTGTTGGACATCTGATCTTCTGGCATTTATCACATCCATAAGTAAAGACTGATACTCCTCTGGTATGCTGCCCATTCTCTGTAAAATCTGAAAATTCAAAAAAAAAAAAAAAAAAAAAAAAAAAAAAAAAAAGAAAGTGTAAAGAGATAGAATGGCTGAATTATTATCTGGTGCATGTAGTAAAGTCAATATTCATACACAGGACATTTCTATAGTGCCATTCCATATAACCTTGACTCTCAACAGTAATGGAACTGCTGGTCATACAGATAGAGAACTACTGGTCATACAGATAGGGAACTGCTGGTCATACAGATAGAGAACTGCTGGTCATACATATAAAGAACTGCTGGTCACACAGATAGAGAACTACTGGTCATAAAGATAGGGAACTGCTGGTCATACAGATAGAGAACTACTGGTTATACAGATAGGGAACTACTGGTCATACAGATAGGGAACTGCTGGTCATACAGATAGAGAACTGCTGGTCATACATATAAAGAACTGCTGGTCACACAGATAGAGAACTACTGGTCATAAAGATAGGGAACTGCTGGTCATACAGATAGAGAACTACTGGTCATACAGATAGAGAACTACTGGTTATACAGATAGGGAACTGCTGGTCATACAGATAGAGAACTGCTGGTCATACATATAAAGAACTGCTGGTCACACAGATAGAGAACTACTGGTCATAAAGATAGGGAACTGCTGGTCATACAGATAGAGAACTACTGGTTATACAGATAGGGAACTACTGGTCATACAGATAGGGAACTGCTGGTCATACAGATAGAGAACTACTGGTCATACAGATAGGGAACTGCTGGTCATACAGATAGGGAACTGCTGGTCATACAGATAGGGAACTGCTGGTCATACAGATAGGGAACTGCTGGTCATACAGATAGAGAACTACTGGTCATACAGATAGAGAACTACTGGTCATACAGATAGGGAACTGCTGGTCATACTTGAATCCATGCAGTTTATATTTTCATGAAGCATATCTCCCTTGCAAAATACCGGTAACACTCAAGTGAGATCTTGCAGTCACAAATCTTTTCCATTATCTTTTAATATCTGAATCCCATTAATGACATTAAAACTCTTATGTCTGCTGTTCTTCTGTTTTATGACTAACCTGGTCTCTACTGAGTGATTCTCTGACCGCTGCTTTGATCAGGCCTTCCCAAGCCTCATTTAAGGCCCACCAATCCTCTAAAGACCAAGTCTGGTCATACTCATGGTAATGAAGGTGTCCTCTCTTACAGAGACCATCCACTATCCCATGGAGAAGCTGAAATAATGCATCTGTCTATAAGCTTCAAAATATTAAAGACTTTGTTGTCTTAAAATATAACATTTTAGTCAAAAAATAGATAATCTGATTTGGTATGAATTTAAAAAAAGAAAACAAAAAAAAACACACACACAAAGGTAAATCATAACGTAAGTGTTTTCATTTAAAAATCCTCAGGCATTATATCTTAAAATTGTTCTGAAATGTCTTGACGTCATAAAGGCGTTTTGACATTTAGCGTACAAAACGTCATACACAAATAAAGGGAAAAGGTTATTGCGTTAAACATATTATGATGTCATAGATTATGAGAGCAAAGAGTTTTCATAGTGAGCTCAGGTTTTAAAGTCTGAATAAAGTGTCTTTCTTTTTTTCGTCGGGAAATAGTATTTTCTGTGTAAAGTTTATAAAATGGAAATACAGTAAAATGTGGCCACATACATCTAAATGTTCACTAACTTATATTTTCCTATATTCAGTACTGAAATATGTTGTTTATGAACACGTATATGACTTCGCAAAGTTGTCCCCGTTTCATCGATTGATGCACCCTGTAGTGATGATAAAGAAATCCTCATTAAATGCCCGGTATGGTGTACACTATCAGATGTAACTTCACTCATTTTACATTTACACTACACCTGATGCAGGTCAGTTAACTCATTTCATTCCAAAATGGGTTAAATTAATGGGATTAATTCATCACGTTCCATAAAATCTTGTTTTTCACTTTTAATGATCAATATGCCTGCTGTCTGATGCTTTTAAAAACTTTGACAAAAAATTAAGGATATACATTGTGACGGAAGCTCATCATAGAGAGTTTATAATTTGTTGTTACAACAGATCCGAGAACCTAAATACCAGTGTACCCATGTAAGTGAACACTTTAGAAAGTACACCAAAAACATAAAGCCAAGTTTTACTGTTTTCCCAATTTATAAATTCTACAAGGACACAACAGAAAAAGAATGTGAAGCCAAAGAAAACCTATTTATTCAAAAATATAAACCTTACTTAAATGCTTCATAATCTAGTATTACTTCTCCCCATATTTAAGTAATACCACAATTCTCCCATATTATTTTAAAGACGTTATATTGTGACATCATAAAGAAATGTACCAAAGCATAAAAATACTTGGTGCCTTTTGATATCACTTTGCAATCCCTGTGTATATGTGTAACAAAGCAATATTCAGTCTACTCTTGAAGAAATTACTCAAGTATATTATGCTCAATTAACTTTGTGATATTTTTAATATACAACTTTGTAGATTTTTCTATACTTATTTTTGGATTTTATATATATATATATATATATTCCAAAAATTGAATGAAGAATAGGCATAGTTGTTAAATAATTCAAAAGAATAAAATCCAAGATTATCACAGAATCTGAAAATAATCAACAATCAGTTCCTGCTAATATTTTCATCTTACTGCACTTCAGAAGAATTATATATTATTTCCAAAAACTGGTTGTATTCGGCACAACAACAATTCTTAGTCATACGTATCAGGCTCAATATATCACTAAAAGTCACACTTAAGTCATACGTATCAGGCTCATTATATCACTAAAAGTCACATTTAAGTAATACTTATCAGGCTCAATATATCACTAAAAGTCACATTTAAGTCATACATATCAGGCTCAATATATCACTGGGAGCACAATAGGGGTTTAAAGTTTAACATGGATGTATTTTAACAAACTGTTCATTAATGTATAATCCATTCTCATATAGTGCAGATACTGCTTGTAAATTTTACCCCACCCTTCCAAGCATATCAATTACCAAGGTCTTATATACATGGTTTTGATTTAATGGCATTTGGATTGGAGGGGGGGGGGGGGGTTCAAAAGAATTAATTTTTATTACTAAAGCAAAATTCTACTGGTAAACATTAACCATGAATGACACAAATACAACTAGCCTTTCCAAGGCTCTAGCTGCATTTTCAACATTTTTAAATTATTCAATCATATCATAAACATTTATTAACATTTTCTTGGTCAAAACGGTGCTCCCCTTGGAGTCAGTACAATATTGTACATCTTGGGTAGCTAGTATTGTCCTCATAAATATAATTTTAAACATCTAAAGAATACAAATCAAACCAGAATAATAGCATCAGAAACATACAAAACAAAATGAAAATCAATGTTTGTCTCGATGCCTACTAACAGTGAAATTTCACTTCAAAGCACTGCAACGCTTTCTCAACCCTTTTAAAAGTTTGGGGGGAAATCAGCTGTTGACAAATAAGATAAGAGGAGTATAATATCAATGTTTATCGAGCTGTCAGAATATTACCAATAAAGTGCCTACGTTATAATCCCCCCCCACCCCCAAATTAAAATGAAGTCCTTAATGTTTGAGAATTACGGGATAATTTTCTAATCAAAATAAGAAGCTTGATATTTAGTACTTTTGTCGCAGATTTTACATCTATCTTCTTCAGCAACTGGAGTCCCACCTCCTCATTTTTCGCCATGTTACTGTCATGTGACATGTATTGTTTCTACAAAGTAAAATAGCATTTTATTGGATGGGGGATTAAAAGGATGGTGTAGAATTTCCAATGAAAAGAAAGGTTTGTAAACGGTTCGGTTAAGTTTCGCCTCTGAAAACAACGACAAGTACGATTGGCGAGAATTGGAGAAGTAGCCAATCACATCCGAGTTTAAAAATTTGTTTGGTCGCTAATGAAGTGTTGTGGATTTGTTGAGAGTTAGAGCACCTGCACTAGAAGAATGGATCGATAAAGGAAAATGGTCGTCATACAGATGTTTTGAATCGTTGTGATATCTTGGATTTCTTCCAGACATGTGATTTGTGGAATAAAATGAAGGGTTAGTAAATTAAATGCGAAAAACTTGAACAATGTGATTATGACGCAATGACGTGGCTTTGATCGAAAATTAAACTACTGCAGGAAATTGTGAAATCGCAGAAGTAATATTGTGTTTTCCAGTTGTCATAATAACGTCAGAAAGCATGGTTTGATAGAGTTACATTATCGTTCTGTTTTTAGGTAAAAGCCACTTCTGTACATGTATTTTGTAAACAAAGAAGATCAGAATGGGCAACATTTTTGACAAGAGTAATAAATCGGGACCAAAATTTAGGACTGTTGTACCAAACCATGTGGTGGGACCAGACATTCCTAGCAAACACAAAAACCACCCTAACCGAGATTATCGCAGCAACCGCATCAAAACCACGAAATATTCCCTACTGACATTCCTGCCGAAGAATTTATTTGAGCAATTTCACCGATTTGCCAACTTATATTTTATTTTGGTGGTGGCCCTGAATTGGGTGCCGCAGGTTCAGGCTTTTGGGAAGGAGATTGCAATGATCCCGGTGATTTTCGTACTTGCAGTAACAGCTGTGAAAGATGCTTTTGAAGACTTCAGACGTTATAAGTCTGATAGCAAAATTAACCATCATACTTGCCGACGTTATTCAAGGTAAGTTAGTGTAAACTCTTCTAGTAGTGTATTCATTATCTTCAATTGAGGGTAATTTATGTGCCATAACTCATGATATCCTTTAAATATTGCTAAAATACATCAGCTGTCTTTACTCCTGAAGTATACTGAAATATAAACCAATGAAATTAACTTCAGATAGTCATAGCCAACATGCATGTTTGTAAGAACATGTTAAAAACAGATGGCTAGAGTAGAAATTTTAATTTTCTGTTTGGCTGTCTGACAAATGTCTGTAATGTGGACCACCAGTTTATCGTCATTTCTTTTTAGAAGTCAGAGTTCACAGTTCTGCAGAAAAGAGCTATCTTTGCCAGGTCATTTAGCAAATATAACAAATCTTTTCCCTTCACTACATTCACACAGTGACACTACCAAACTATCAACTTTACATTGCTCTATGAGTAGTCACAAATTTTTGTGTTGCTCCACTTTTGGGCACCAAGACACTGGCAAACAATTGATGTAAATTTAAAGAGTTATAAAGAAGTTAAGTAAGGCCAAGAAAGGGATATGGTTTGCTGGCATAAGCAGTGTTTATGTTAACACAATGCTTTTTGTAAAAATATGCATAAAAATTTGAAAAATACCCTTGGACAGATCAGTGAATGATTCAAAAAGACCCTGGAAAAACCCTACATTCACTTTGAAAATTCTTGAATAACTTATCCAATTTTAAACAAAACCAGAAGAATAAAAATGGAATGATTATTTCAGCATATTTACTTCAATTTGGCTTCTCAAATGGGATAAAAATGGTATTAAAAATGTAGTAGAGCTCTAATCTTTGACTCCCCAAATTTATTTCAAATGACCCAATTAGCATAAACATTGTAAGATACTTAGACAAAAAAAAATAGCTATGGTAAATATTGATCCTCACAAACTGAGTTTAAGTTTTGATCCTCACAAACTTAGGTTTTGATAAATGTACACAATGAAATATCTAGACATGGTCAGATGGTGATGACATGGTCAGATGGTGATGTCATGGTCAGATGGTGATGTCAGATTCCTTCTTGTTACATATTTCAGTTCATGCAGTGATTGGTTCAATGTATTAATCTCTCTGCACGTGATTACTGTACGTAAACTTATTTCAGTGGGATTCATTTTTTAGCAACTCTGATGGTGAAGCAAGAGCGCTTATTGCTGCACTACGATATGAAAATCTCTATTTATCCATTCTCATATACAGACAAAGTGCTAATTTATTACTATGCCAAATAGTGCATCAGCTCTGACTGTGCTAAATTATGAATGTCAGGCATTTTTTAAAATCTTTGATTTCAGGGGCCATGCAGAGCTATTCACATTGGGAAAAACAACAATGTTTGGTTGAAAACACTTAGAATTTAAAACAAAACTATAAAACTAATTGATTTATATGTATATACCAATTTAAGCAAGCTTTAATTTCCTGTTTTTGGTGGTAGATCAAGATGGAAATGTTTCAGTAAAGCTGTGACCCAGGTGCTGTCCGAGTTGGGCTTTACCAAAGGAAATTTGTATCTGTCTCCAGTGTAAATGGTGACTGAAGACAACAGTTTTTTCCTCATTTGAATCATCAGAACCTAAAATTATCAACATTTTGAATACTTTTGTTTTCTTTATCACTCTTTAAAATCAAAGTAAATTCCTTGGAATTTGTTTCGATTGAGACTTTGTCACTGTCACGACCGCATGATACTGTCTCTTGTTGATTTTCCACTTGTCAGTCTCTTGTTAGGTTCAGTCCTGTCTATTGTTGATTTTCCACCTAATGGTGACACATATCAGGTTCAATCCTAGGTCCTGTCTATTGTTGATTTTCCACTTGTCAGGTTCAATCATCGGTCCTGTCTCTTGTTGATTTTCCACTTGTCAGGTTCAATCCTAAGTCCTATCTATTGTTGATTTTCCACTTGTCAGGTTCAATCCTAGGTCCTGTCTATTGTTGATTTTCCACTTGTCAGGTTCAATCCTAGGTCCTGTCTCTTGTTGATTTTCCACTTGTCAGGTTCAATCCTAAGTCCTATCTATTGTTGATTTTCCTCTTGTCAGGTTCAATCCTAGGTCCTGTCTATTGTTGATTTTCCACTTGTCAGGTTCAATCCTAGGTAAGGCTGTCACGTTTACAAAATTTTGTAAATGTTTAAATGAAGCATTGTAAATGAAACATTACCGTTTAAACAAAGTGTTGTATAATTTAATAAAATAAAATACGCACAGAATTTTAAGACCCATGAATGACCATTATGTTTGTGTTTCAGTTTTCATCGTTCTATGGATGATGCAAAGATTGTCGCCGGACGTTCCGGAGTATAAATATAAGACAGAATAAAATACATGAACATAAATATCCGGATAGCATTTAAATTGAATTCAATTTTATTCACACTGTAGTGACTGTACAACATTTGCACAATACAGATCACAAATTCACAATAAACTTCATTTTTCAAATTTTCATTTCAGTGATTTCACATTAGATTGTCCAGAGAGGGCAGAGCTTGATGTGATTGGTCATTGTCCCTGTACTCCCTCCGGCATAAGTAAGCTCCGTAGCACATAAATTGCATTTCACTTTTTTCTTTCCCGCTACTTCCAACTCCGTAAAATAATTCCATACATCAGAACGTTTCTGTTTTTCGGCCATTCTAATTTTGAGAGTTACGAGTCTTGCGACAGATGATAATACAAATAAAGTTTAAGAATACCTGTTTGAAAGCAATCGACAATTTTATGACGTATTGAATCTCATCCATTCACTTAATTTCATTCAGCAACTTTCTTCAATGAAAAAAAAATGACACATGCCAAAGATGCCATGCAAGTGACACGTAAATATTCATACAGATTTTAAATTTGAACGTTTTTCCAGATTTGTATCCATACATTTAGATATCTTATTAGGAATTTTCTGGGGGGGGGGGGGGGGGGGGGCTATAATTGCCGTCAAAACCGTTACCCTTTCAGTTTACTAATTAAATATGACGGGAAAAAATTGTTCACCGTTCCTATAGAGTATAGTCAAACTTTTATAAATTCATTACTTCCCCTCGCAATTTGTTTAATAAGTTTATTCACTTGAAAAATAATTATTCAAATAATTTAGATTGTAATTTGAACCCTGCAAGATTTGTGCCACATATATAAGACATCGTTTAAACGTTTAGGGATTTTGTAAACGTTTACAGCCCAAACACGAAACGTTACCGGTTACACGTGTACACGTGACAGCCTTAATCCTAGGTCCTGTCTATTGTTGATTTTCCACTTGTCAGGTTCAATCCTAGGTCCTGTCTCTTGTTGATTTTCCACTTGTCAGGTTCAATTCTAGGTCCTGTCTATAGTTGATTTTCCACTTGTCAGGTTCAATCCTAGGTCCTGTCTCTTGTTGATTTTCCACTTGTCAGGTTCAATCCTAGGTCCTGTCTCTTGTTGATTTTCCATTTGTCAGGTTGGTCAGGAGACACAGACTCCTCACTTGAAGATCCATCTTTAGATTTGAAAAATAAAATATAGACTTCTTGTTTAAATTACTATTTTTTACATTGTTCTAATCTAACTTTTTGATGGTAGTTTGATTTTTAGTCATATTGACAGATTTTTAGAATACTGATCCTGAATTTAGCGAATTCTTAACAAAAAAAACCCCAGCTTTTGATTTCCAATCTTTTCTGTCATCTTTTGGGAATTTTTAGGTGTCATTTTGGGGAGGAAACACTGATTTTTCAGTATCGGGAACAAGTCCAAAACCTAAGAAATCCCAGAATTTTTGCTAAAATAAGCACACAATAAGACAGTATGTACTCATGGCACTAGAGAAAATATTTTGGATGTTTCTTAATTTTAAAGCGTTGAAACTTATATTTTCCCATAACATTTCAAGTTTTAAGTGATTGTACCTTGCCTTGTTCAGGTGTGGAAAAACTCAGGTACTTAACCAGCATTTTGAAGAATAAATCAAACTTTTTAATCAGTGGAAAATAAATGTAATACTGAACTAAGAAACATTCAGTTGTTTTCTAGATTTTTATTTAGAACCTATATTATATATATATATTTATATTTTAGAACCTGATGGAACATTATCAGAAATAATTAAATATCATTGTTTTTGCAAAAAGAAAGTGTTTTTCATTATACACATGGCTTGCATTATACATACATCGTTTTATATATATATATAAATATATATATATATATCAGGAAAGCAAAAAAATTCACATCATGTATATATCATTCTTTGAGATTCTTATTATTGCAAGCATTTTTAAAACAATTGCCTTGGAAGATCATATATAGAATAAAATTATTGCTGTATAAGTGAGAGATATGTATTGTACATCCATGCAAAAAGTAAAAGCTTCAGATCTCTATATTTGATCCTGATACTCCATTTTTGAAAGTTGAAGCACCTTTGTACTATAGCTAGGTAACTTCACAGCAAGGAAAGGACTTTAGGCCTTATAGTGAAATAGCAACTGCATGTGGTGAAAAGTATATTTTAGAAAAACTCTTCTATGATGGAAATAGATAAAAATTAATCCAAAATTACTTTTGCATAAGTCCTGAACATGCTTGATATCTTAAAATGTACAAATCACTGCTGGTAAAGTGCAAATCAAGCATTTTGCAAGCTTTAAATACTGTTTATGTTTATGCTGTGTTTTATTTTAAACAACTTTTATAAGGTATGATCAAGATTTCATAATAATTCTTTAATCTTTGGATGTAAATATGCAGAAATTAAGAAGGAGCTTTTAATAATAAAACACTTCATAAGCATTGTTTATAGATAATTAGCTCTAATTGTATATATGCAGTGTTTTGATTGATGTTGGAACATGTTTGATTGACGTAAGAATAATGACTTTCCATAAATCTTCGAGGCTTTCTGTAAATTTTCATTTCTGCACTGAAAATATTGAAAAAAGTCTCGTCTTTGTTCTTTAGAAGGATTATTTAAAATTAATATAAAATCAGATTAATGTGATTTTAAGAACTTCTTTGGTGCCAGATATTGTAAATGTCCAGGATTTATTAGTTATTGAACAGTTTAAAAACATGTATTACTCAAACAGTAATGCAACATGTTTACAGCAATCAATATTTTTTTGTTTATTTGAACATTAACTGCAGCATAGATCAATGATATTTGCTGCATCATTCCCCAGAACAAATTTGATTAACATTTTTGTAAATAATACATTTTTATAAACCTAATTTATATAAATGGTCACCATTTTCAGATTTGTTTTACGAACCAGAGTAATTTTAGATTCAGAATATTATATGTAATTACAAATACGCATGTTTATCACTGAAAATATTTACTAAATGTAATTGTGATTGGTTTTTTTTTTTATCTAGGTGTGTGTGTGTGTATATATATATATATGTGTGTGTGTGTGTGTGTGTGTGTGTGTGTGTGTGTGTGTGTGTGTAACAAGTGCTAATTGTGATAGGGACCATTACAAATGTTTTATAAAAGTAATTCCACTTAAATCGTTCAGTGGGTACTTATACCAATTCCATTCTAATTTCTCATTTTATAATGGTGCAAATGATGTTTAAGTATCAGCTAATGAAAATATAGTGTATGTGCATGCATGCAGGTGCTTGTCAGTAATTTTAATCATACAGACCTGTTATGAGTCTCAATACAAGTACTTACACATCAATTTTAAATACTTTCATTAAAAAAAAAATAAAAAGTGGAGTTCTGTGCTTGTATTTTCAGGAAAATGAACAAATGGTATTCACTTGACCTACAAACAACAGTAACGTTGAATTTTTTGGTTAGTTTTTATTTACCTGTCCTAGACAGATCCTGTTCTGAAGATGATGTGTTGTATGTCTGTCAGTACCTTGTGGGTCAGTACTTACACTTGTAGCAGGCTACTGACGAATAAGTTGATGTTACAGTAGTTTCAACAGTCTTACTTGACCAAGATGCAGGGCTCATGGCAGGTGTGTCAGGTTAACAGGGGATGCTTACTCCTCCCAGACACCTGATCCCATATTTATTATGTCCAGGGGACCATGTTTGTGCTACTCTTTGTAGGAATTATGAGATTGATCACTGTTCGTTATCTTCACCTTTGGTTTCCATTATCAAACAGTGACAATCGCAGTATACTTTATGTTCCTAAATATTAGAGAAGAAGCCTTATGCTTTTCGGGGTGAAAGATCAAGGTCAAATGGGTGGAAAGGCTAGGATCATCAAACTTACAACACTTGTTCCCGATGATTACTGAAAGAGTGCTGATTATTTTCCAAGGGTTAAGGTCAAATTTGCATATCAGTAATAGTGCAGGCAGAAAGCAAGATAGAAAAAAGAACCAATATATATCAAAGGTTAGGATTTCAAACTCAATACACAAATTCAACCATCATAGACTGATTGTGTTATCGTATTGGTGCTGTACATGCCTCTCTGTATCTGTCTGTTCATCCATCAGCACCTTGTGGAAAGGATAAAAAGATTACTAAAAAAAGCAGGGACAATGATACCTGGTACACATGCTCCCCATAGTGAGAGGGAAGTGCTTGTTATTTCTCAAGGTTAATCTTTAAGGAAGAAAGAATACTAATAAAGTTAGGATATTCAGACATGGTGTACATATTTGTAGAAAGTACAATTTTGAAAGTGATAATTTTGCTTCTCATATTGATGGGACAAGGCTTGTCTGTGTTATAGAGAGCAAATTTGTTATCAAGGTGATTTTCTAATCCTATACAAGTAAACGACAAAGGACTATTTTGCTATTTTTTTATATTTCTGAATGTCAGAAAGAACACATCTGAGATATTAATTTGCACTAAGTATGTAAACTAAAATCCCAAGACAGTGTCCCATGAAAAAATACAGGGAACATCAAATCCACATTTAAAGAAAGTAGTATTTTATACTTCACTTTGTAACCAAAAGCATCTAAATATGTATATATGTCATTTACATGACTACCACATTGTCAGATATTTGTATGGTGCTAGATAGAATCATTCACGATAATGAGTATGTGATTAATGTGAAATTCCGTGAAAGGATTCACAGTATGGAATGAGGCTTTGTTTTCACTATCCCACACAAATTTTTAATGAATGATGATTTTTCTCAAGCCCTGTGGGGATCCGAGTTGATAGAATAGATCTTCAGTACCCGTTGCTTGTCATAAGAAGCGACTAAATGGAGCGGTCCTTCGGATGAGACCGCAAAAACCGAGTACCCGTGTCACAGCAGGTGTGGTACGATAAAGACCCCCCCCCCCCCCCCTCAAAGGCCATAAGCGCCGAGCAACAGACCTAAATATTTCAACCTTCACCGGCAATGGTGACGCCTCCATATGAGTGAAAAATTCTCGAGTGGGACGTTAAACAATATATAATCAATCAATCCACAGTTTAGTGTCTTAATTGGGGGCTTGGAGAAGATTTAAAATCATAAAATTCCACATATGAATTTTAATCCAAAAACTGTTAGAAATTAAGTCATAAAAGCATACCCAAAAATGGTTAAAACATTACATTTAAATGTAAACTAAAAATCACAAGGCTGTCTCAGAAATTGTTCACTCTTTAACTGTAAAACACCTTTGACTGTCCCCCAGAAAGCTATATCAAATCAAAATTTGATGAAAGCACCTCAAACCCTATGACATCAATTGAAGAAAATATAGGCCTTCAAGCTCTTGACATCATAATCAGTGACGTTGTAGTAGTGTAAGACCAAAAAAAATCAGGTACTGCCATGTCACACAAGTCTAACATCAGTGGTAATGTGAGAAAAAGCGGCTATCTCACATCCAGGGATACACCTCACACTGGAGATGTGTGAGAAGTGTATCTCTCATACTTCACAGGACCAGCAGTGAGAGACTCTCTGACCAACAAAGGGCTGGCTTATTCTGATCGAATTGAGTCAGTAACATATTAATATAGGAATGATCAATGTCTTTCTCCACATTTAGCAGTGCCATAATGAGAATGTGACCCATATTTAATTCATTGTTAATTGTTGGCCTGGTAGACAGTAGCTCATTCTTTGTTACAATGCAGCCAGCCAGATCAGTTGCTGGATCTTTATGTTACAGCACTGACAGCTGGTATATATGTACCTGTATTATTATTTTTGTTACAGTGCTGACCGGCGGTACGTGAAGAGCGAGTGGATGGAGGTGCATGCTGGAGACTTTGTCCACTTGTCTTGTGATGAGATCATTCCAGCCGACATCCTGCTGCTTCATTCCAGCGACCCCATGGGTATCTGTCACTTAGAAACCAGCAATCTAGATGGAGAAACCAACCTAAAACAGCGACAGATAGTTCATGGACTTAAATATCAAGGGGTAGGTTAAGCCAAGCCCTCAGTAGTTATTATGGTGGTGAATGTATTTGAGTTTATAAATATGCTGTGGGGATGTATTTTATTTTGGATGTGAGGATTAAATGCAATTTTAACAGTCTCACATTAGATATGAAAGCCCAGAACTAGCGATCACAGTGCAAAACCAGGTATCACAGCCTAATACTAGATATCACAACCCAAAACTATGTATCACAGCCTAATACTAGATATCACAACCCAAAACTATGTATCACAGCCTAATACTAGATATCACAACCCAAAACTATGTATCACAGCCTAATACTAGATATCACAACCCAAAACTATGTATCACAGCCTAATACTAGATATCACAACCCAAAACTATGTATCACAGCCTAATACTAGATATCACAACCCAAAACTATGTATCACAGCCTAATACTAGATATCACAACCCAAAACTAGATATCACAGCCTAATACTAGATATCACCACCCAAAACTAGATATCACAACCCAAAACTATGTATCACAGCCTAATACTAGATATCACAACCCAAAACTAGATATCACAACCCAAAACTATGTATTACAGCCTAATACTAGATATCACAACCCAAAACTAGATATCACAACCCAAAACTATGTATTACAGCCTAATACTAGATATCACAACCCCAAACTAGAGATCACAACCCAAAACTATGTATCACAGCCTAATACTAGATATCACAACCCAAAACTAGATATCACAACCCAAAACTATGTATCACAGCCTAATACTAGATATCACAACCCAAAACTAGATATCACAACCCAAAACTATGTATCACAGCCTAATACTAGATATCACCACCCAAAACTAGATATCACAACCCAAAACTATGTATCACAGCCTAATACTAGATATCACAACCATAAACTAGATATCACAACCCAAAACTATGTATCACAGCCTAATACTAGATATCACAACCCAAAACTAGATATCACAACCCCAAACTATGTATCACAGCCTAATACTAGATATCACAACCATAAACTAGATATCACAACCCAAAACTAGAGATCACAGTGCAAAACGATGTATCACAGCCTAATACTAGATATCACAACCCAAAACTATGTATCACAACCTAATACTAGATATCACAACCCAAAACTAGAGATCACAGTGCAAAACTAGGTATCACAGCCTAATACTAGATATCACAACCCCAAACTAGAGATCACAACCCAAAACTATGTATCACAGCCTAATACTAGATATCAAAGCCCAAAACTAGATATCACAACTCAAAACTAAATATTACAACCCAAAACTTGCTCAATTTCTAAGCCCTTTCCTTGCTCATATTGGCAACATGAGGAAGAAAATCATTTGCAGAGGCAATTTTGAAAAAAAATGAAAATAGATGGGATACCTCTTTCAATGAACAAATTTAGATACATATTAGCCTAATTTGACAGTATAAGAGTTAACCGTTATGTTTATAATATGCCAGTATAAGTCGTATTCTTCCAACATGCTGAGTCCATTATCTGGGTTCAATCTGGTAACAGTCTGTTGACTGTTTGATTAGTGTCAAGCAGGAAAAAGCTAGAAAACACATTACTTGATAAGATAAAGAAAGAGGAGAAAATCCATATTGAAACAAGATTTTCACAACTTTATTACCAAAGCATCGATATTTCACAAAATCACAACTTTATCATTTGAGCAAGTTGGAATGATCAGAAGCCATACACCCTATATCTAGTGTAATGTCTCCACAGACTACTAGTCATGAGTAAAGGCAATACATGAATACAGTACATTTATATGATGAACACATATATGTGTGAATATATACTGCTCAAGGTATAGTTGTAGAAACTGAAGATCACTTGTGATAGATGTCCGTCATTTAATGCCTACAGGAAACTCCCATTTGATAAAAATTCAGAAATTTGATACAGATGTCTGTGGTATGGTTAGTCCAACAAGTTAGAGCCTCGATAAAAAGAGCCTCAGTTAATGTCCCTTTCATACCTTAGCTCCAAATCTAAAGTTTCTCGTCGTAAACCTCTAACATGCTGGAGTATGGGATGGATAATATCCCAGGAACAATTTTAGGTATTATAGAGTTTAAATTCATTTTGGGACTCTTCTCACATGTATAGCCAGATAGCTTATAGAGTTTAAATTCATTTTGGGACTTTTCTTACATGTATAGCCAGATAGCTGAAAGTATGTAAAAACTAAAAATTCCTTATTTTTCTAATGTGTGTTTTCATATCTTTCTGTAGAGCCTTGATTGGAAATATAAGATATCTCATAAAAGCTGTTAGTTTCTTCATGACAGTGTTTGAGCAAGGGTTAAAGATATTTTAACAATATTGATCAGACCCTTGAGAAACATTTTTACTGACCATTATCTATGTGTCACGTTATGTGTGTTTTAAATGTTACATTATTGATTTTGAGGTGTGGCAGTGTGTCTTTAAATGCCCATCAATAACTACAATAAATATATAGAAGACATGTTCTACTGTCACAGGGACCGTGGTGAAATCCGTAACCGGAGCTGTGCTTTGTAGGAAACGTGGCAGTTATAGGTTACTCTGTGATAAAAAATTTGACTACTCATCAGAATTCATACAATGTCATGGCCGTGGAGTTACGAATGAATGGAACGGGTGCAGTTCCTTATCCTTAACAATTTCAGACTAGAAAGCTATAGATCTAATGTTAGGGTACAGATTAAAGACAGGAAGGAAATAGACCAAACTAAAATTTCCTGAAACCTTCTGTGAACTTAAGAGTATTTTTTTTATTGCTGCGTTGGGTGAACCCTTGATTATTTTTAGTACTATGCTCTTTTGCCCAGGTTTACCATGGATCAATGGTCTCAGTCTGTTGATATCCTTACAGTTAACACATATAATCTGTGACTGACTCAAGACTGGGCTCTACTGCATTCATGATACTAAATTAATGCCTGAGGTAAAATTAGATTTTTATCTTTAAGGGTGTGTGATTTGTGCAAATAAAGTTTTATTCTGTACCTCCATTAATTTCCTTGAAGTTATTTTTAAGCCTTGCTCAAAGCCCCATACTGGTTACAGAGTAAGTTATCTAGTAGGATGACAGGTGTCAACATCTGGGTGTAACCCTTGATATGTGTAACAAAGAAAGCCTTGTAACAGGTTACCCAATTTTGATGATTAATAAGTAATTAGATAGACATTTTATATTGTGTTCTGTAGCTTTCAACTTGCATATAACTCATCTAGACTGTCGTCAAATTTGGTCATAAAATTCACAGTGCTTCCGGAGATATTTGAGAATCCATTGATTAGACATTTTATTAGATGTACTCAGCATTCCGTTTATTTTCATGGTTAATGTGTACACAGACAGTACTTGCAATGGAATGAACAAATGCATCCTATAACCTTCATCTAATAATGATTAAAGTTGAAAAACTTGCCTCCAGTTTGAAAATATATATGTCAAACAGTTCCAGTGGAGAAATAATATATCGTTTAAGTCCTATGTTGTATTTGCATTCAGTGGTCATTTTTAGTCATCTTTAAAAGGACTGATTCACGATTTTCCCCAAATTTTGTTTTTCACTTTTAATTATCAAAATCTACTGTCAAATATGTTTAGAAGGTTTCACCAAAAAAATTTAAGGATATATGTTGTGACAGAAACTCATTATATAGTGTTTATTATTTGTTGTGTAAACAAATATTGAGGTATGTTATTGTTCACTAAGGCTGCAACAGGTACCCGAAATAACTGAAAACTGTGGAACATGTTGTTGAAGTCAGGTTCGTTTCCATTTTTCCAGATTTTGGTTTGGGTCAGGATTTTTTATGATAGAATCAACATGGTGTCAAATTCTATAGTGTTTGCTTGATTTATATGACCAGTCGACAGGGAATGCTTACTCCTTCCAAGTAGTGATCCTAACTCTGGTATATCCAAGGATCCATGTTTGCCCATGCAACTCTTTAATTTATTTGTATTCCATATAGGAGTTACAAGATTGATCACTGTTCATTATCTACAGCTTGTTAAATGATCGCATTGTGAACAAACAATGACAATATGTAGGATACACCAGACACATGTAAAATATGGCACAGGATCAGTATCATCTATGACAAAACATTTATATCGAAAACTTGGAATGGAAACAATTAGAAGTGGTGTTTCTAGTGTGGACATCAAGTCTAAACCAAAGCCCACATCTGCAAGTTGGTACTGTAACAAAATACAGATAAAGGATTTGATTTTAACAAAGTTATATTGACCTGAACAGGAATACCCAAACCTGGATTAAAAATCGTGAACCGACACAACCTGAAATTTTTTTAGAAACATGACAGCCTTAAAAATGTTCACGAAGTTTTGAACATGTATGGTAATCCGTCAAAGTTTTGAACATGTATGGTTATCAGTCAAAGTTTTGAACATGTATGGTTATCAGTCAAAGTTTGTTATGATATATATCACATTTCAAGTATTCTTTAGGTAAAAGGTGCCTTTAAAAGTAAATTTGTGTCTGTGAAGAATTCAGCTGCTTTGAATTAACAAAATTAACATTTCACTAGTTTGCAAACATAACAATATTTTGAACACTGGCCATTCAGGCATCTGTTTCTGGACTATTTTGCATATGGATCAAAGAAAAATTCACTGGTCCAAATACAGATATTTACTATCATTTCTTATCGCAGTCATCACTTGCTTTAAATATATGGATATAATTTAATATAATATTATATTTTAACAGAAAGTCAGAATATGGATGAAAAGCACAGGTCTGGTGACCTCGTGTATGTGTAATATTTTCATAACCCCAATTTTCCTGTATTTGGTCTCTGGGCCAGTGACTTCTGGAGGACAAAGAGAGAGGGTTTTTTTTCATTTCCTTGGTGAACTGAGTGATGAACAACTAATTTTAATGTCACTGTGTAAATCATATGGTTCATCGTAAAAGGAGACACTGCAGCTTGGACAACTACATTTCCTATTGATTCCATAAACTTCCCAAGTACCTTAAGTGTTAGGTAACAGAAATAGTATAAAAGAGAATTAATGCATAGATATAGATATTGTGCAATAGTTACGTTAATTTGTCGAATAAGTACTTATCAGAAGGTAAGGACAGATTAGGTTGCCTGTCCCACTAATGTTAATATACCATGCCCTTATCAGTGACATTATTTTACAGGATTTAATAAAGTGTTGCTGTTAAAGTTTATATACACTGATATAAATATTAAGACCTCATTTCCAGTGTGGACTGGTCTTTGTAAGCCGTAACATGTGTAAAGAAATAGCCAGTCTGGACAAGGGGAATGCTTGAGATTAGATAAATATAGAATCTCGAATCTCTTAGGTGAAATGGATCCTCTGACTGGGCTTTCTAAATGTATAGTTGTGTAAATAACTTGCCAAGTTACAACGTTATGTAATAAAGAAGTTTCAGAAGAATTTTGACATCTTCTGTTATTGTGATGTAAATGGATATTGAAATTGAAAAATATATATATATATATATATATATATATATATATGTATAATTATTATTATTATTTTATATTTATATGGCACTTTATCTAATCAAAACTTACCCTAAAGCACTTTACATTTAAGACAATAAAACAAAGTACAATAAATGCGCAAAAAATGACATTAATACTAAACTGAATTCAAAATAGAAACTAAAAGTAGATAACATATTTTTTTATATATATATTTCAATATCCATTTACATCACAATATGGATTCAGAATCAGAACGCTAATCATGGTGTGACACCTGGGCACCTGAGTTCACCTGGCAGTCCAACACTTCTCTTCACTGAATACTTCAGCTTGGTTTCCATGTTGATTTATGAAAATAGATTATTTTACAACAGTACCAGAAGTGCTTTTTAATCAATTAGATATTTCGCAATGCTCTTATAAAAAATCAAAGACATCATGCAAGCGATGGAGGAAAATTTCCTCGAGGCCAGTTGTGTGTGAGAGATATAAACAGAGATTATTTATAAGTACATGTGCCCAGCTTCTTGATCAGATCAGCATTGTTTTGTCAACTATCAGTGTCTGGTCACATCTGTGCTTTTTGGTTTTTAATGGGGTTGATTGGTTGTACATTATTTAATGTTCCACTCAAGAATTATTCATTCGTATGGAGACATCAACTTTGACATTGAAGGGCTGCAAAATTTAGGCCTATGCTCCATGCTCATGGCCTTAGAGAAGGGAGAGATCTTTATCGTGCCACACCTGCTTTGACATGGGACCTCAGGTTTTGTGGTCTATTCTGAAGGTCCACCCCATTTAATTTCCTCTTATAACAAGTAAGGGCAGTCTGGTCCCCGTCCCTGCCACAATGAATGGCAGGGGCGGGGACCAAACTAAAGCAAGGGGTACTGAGAACCAATGAATCTTGAAAGTTTAGCTGAAAACATATGTATAATATATAACAATGTGTGTGTGTAATTGTATAGTGCACAAAATTGTTATTTTCACTGCATTATTACTAATTAGTGGTCTTGTAATAAGATAGTAAGAATTCATTTTTAAGGCGTCAAGCTTGCTTGAGAGCCTTCTAGTGATCATGCAAAATTTTGCCTCGACACCGCCTTTCATCTCAGTGGGCAAAATCAAATAGTGCCTATTGGTATTGAATGTTTCTTATGATTCAAGACTTTGAAACATTGAATTTAATTGATATTTGAAAGGCACAATGCCATTTCCGTTGTTGATGTCATTGTTTATTATTATATCTTTGTCCAATAGGTAAATAACGATTGTTTGGTAAGAGAAGTTCATTATTCGTGGATGGATTTACTATGAAACAGATTTTCCCACGAAATTTCTGTTGTACGCTTTCATTAAGTACTAACAAAATAACCTGCTCAAATTTAGTCTTCATTTATATCTGTAGTCTCATAGTTGCACCAAGAATCCTTATTTCAGATCAGTAGAAACAGATAAAACTATAAAGTGGTCACGGTTAGGTTGCTATTCCAAAAACACAAAGACTATTTCTGGTTTTGTTGTCAGTAATCCTGATTTTTAATTAAGCAAAACGAAAGTAGCATGTGCATCGCAAGGAAAATAACAGGTTATTTTATGAAAAAACCAGGCTAGGTAGCATTCATTGGGAATTGAATCTTATTAAAAATTCCAATAACCTTACTACATATTATGTTGAACTTTTGAATTGTTAGACATTATTGAAAACAAGAGAGTTAATAATTTATAATTGTTACATCATACATGAACAGAAGATACAATTTCTATAAACAAGTAGTCTCACTCTGAAGCAGTTTTATTCTTTTCAGCATTTTTCATCTGCAATTTCAAGTTATTTATTATAGCCTTTGTAAAGTAACTAGTCTTGAGGGGATATTATCTAACAAGAGGAGGGTACATGTATGAACTTGTTAGGATAAGCAGCTTCAGCCCAAGCTCTTTTCTTTATATTTCGTTTTATGTAAATAAACACATTTTGCTGACATTTTACAAATGATTGTAATGCTTTATTTATGTACTTAAACATGAGGAAATGTCTCCTGTGACACTCAAACATTTCTTCTCTTACTTTCTCTAATTTACCTGCCCTCTAAATTTATTGAGAACCCTATAATGCATACGATATTGCACTCGAAGCCTTGTGGTACTTCAGGCCTTTAATTATTGTTTTGAGCAGATGTGGTATAGCTGTGATGTAGTAGCTCACTGGGAAAATATTGGGACAGATCAGAGAGCTACAGTTCTACAGCTATGTAGTGTGAAGTAGTTATATCTCAAAAATGTAATGGGGGTGGAGGGCAGAAAATATAACTATTGCTTTTATTCCTCTATATAGTCAATTAATCTATTTTGTGATCATGGAAGAGAAGAGAACTAAAAATTGATATTTTCATTTCAGAATAAGTTTGCTGTAGAAAAATTCAAGTACAGTGTAGAGTGTGAACTTCCTAATGCTGAGATTTACAAATTCAATGGATTCATGTGAGTTCAGAACACATTGTTCTATTCAGGTTTAAAAAAACCCAAAAAACTATTGGTTTTTGATTATCATATTCCAGTTTTGACTTCCTATATGTTGTGGAGATTTTGTTCTGCTGAAGGAATGGCCACCATCATTTCATACAAATGAGCATTTAGACATTACACAAAACAAGAATGGGATAAGGTGTCGGAACAGGAACACTTTTTTTATGGAATTTTATGGAATGAAACCCTATACTCCGCTGTTGCATTCTTTTGTTGTTGTACAACTGAATGATGAAAAATCAGGATGTTAATTTCATAATGAAAAACATCTGTGTTTACTGTACACTTCATTAGTATTCAATTAAACATTTCTGTTTTCTGTGATGTTATTAAATTGATTTTCTAAAGAAGTTAAATCACTGTAGGCTATGTACTCAATCTTTTCACCTCTGTAACAAAAAACGTCACGCATAAGAAGGTCATTGTGAAGAAATAAAAGTGTTAAAATGGCTTCATACATTCATAATTGGCAGAGCAATCTGTTTAAAATAATGAAATGCTTTCTTTGTGGTCTGTTGGATGAAGAAGTTAGCTAGCACTGCAGAAAAAATTCCAGACTCGCATTAGCAGGTTATGTCAGTTTTTTTGCAGTGCTGGCTACCTTCATCGTCTGACGATACAACATGGAAAGACCTGGTATTGTTAGTATTTATAGTTTTTATGAATATTAATTTTTTTTTAACATTGTAAATTAGATTCAAGTACTGAAATATATCATTGACCCATTTGTTACTTTAAACGGGACAGTCAGTGCACCCTATGACCTTGTCAACTCTCCATATTTGGTAATGATTACTTGGACAGATCTGATCAAACTAGTTTGAAACAAAAATGTATTCATTGTCTATGATAAAAGCTATGTCAGTTTCAAAAGAAATATAGAAGAAAAGATTCAGTGAATATAATTGTTATGGGATAATTTTTTTTTATTATTATTATTATTTGTAGAAAACTAGAGTCCGGAGAAAAAGTCTCTCTAAACAAGGACAATCTGCTGCTACGAGGCTGTACCATAAAAAACACCGACTTTGTAGAGGGCATTGTGTTGTATGCTGGTACGTCTAACTTTCTCAGTAAAATCCTTTCAAGGAAGAAGGTTAAGTTGAAAATGAATTCAGTTTTTGTACATTAAAGAAATTAAAATGAAGTCATATTAAAAAAAAAATTGGAAACCAGGAAATTCTGCTGATAAACACATTTGTATTATTGTGAAGGAAGTTTTTGTCTTCACACTATTTTCAAACCCCTAGATGTATTTATAATTTTAACCCTGTGGTGAAAAAATGACAAGATTTCTGGGTTCTTTGTGAATAAGGCAGTGTACATGAGTTTCTGATTTTACAAGCACACTATTAAAAAAAGTCGACAGTGAATCTGTAAATCTCTAAAACAGAAAACCAGTATATTCACCACTACTGTAGAATAGTGAAGGTGTGCACTAGATTGTAGTAGAGTGAAAGTTGAGCAAATCAGGGTGACTAGGGCTCCAGTTTACGAAAGAATTTATTACCAAGACCAAAATCTTCTTTTGCAAACTATTCTCTTGTTAACATTCATTAAACTGTTATTTTAATATGAAGAAGAAGAATTTAATTAAATGTAATCTCACGAAATTAATTAAGTGGACAAGTTTTTAGAACTATGTAACATTTTTGGTTGTAGTCGTAATTCTTTAATAAAGCAGGGCACAGATATCCACAGCAAAATACCTTTAGGTATCGGAGATTGTCTGTATTTTTTGTGCATCAATTCATCAGGTATTTAAAGGCTGATTAATTCATCAGATTTAGACATTCATCAGTTCATCAGATTTGATTTTAGAGATTGTTTGTACGAATTATACATCAATTCCTAGTCAGATTGTTTGTACGAATTATACATCAATTCCTAGTCAGATTGTTTGTACAAATTATACATCAATTCCTACAGTCAGATTGTTTGTACGAATTATACATCAATTCCTACAGTCAGATTGTTTGTACGAATTATACATCAATTCCTACAGTCAGATTGTTTGTACGAATTATACATCAATTCCTACAGTCAGATTGTTTGTACGAATTATACATCAATTCCTACAGTCAGATTGTTTGTACGAATTATACATCAATTCCTACAGTCAGATTGTTTGTACGTATTATACATCAAATCGTCAGAATTAGAGACTTCCAATTCTGAACAAATATTTCCTGTATTAGTTTACTTTATGGGTTTAATGAACAGCAAAGTCAACGTAGGAAATCCTAAAAACAGGGCAGTTGTTGAAATAAACATATAGGAAATCCTAAAAATAGGGCAGTTGTTCAAATAAACATACAGGAAATCCTAAAAATAGGGCAGTTGTTCAAATAAACATACAGGAAATCCTGAAAAGAGGGCAGTTGTTGAAATAAACATATAGGAAATCCTGAAAATAGGGCAGATGTTGAAATATTTTAATCTTCAGCTCCCAGTTATGCTTAATGAGAAAGAAATGACGAAAATGTACTTAGCGGAGTAATACACACATGTTTCAAGTCTGAGTACATTTGTTTATCAATCATTAATACATGATGAAAATTCACATACATATGCCAAATCTCTGATTTTATATCACATGTTCAACACTCCATGAGTATACATCACACATTTAACAATCTCTGATTATACATCACATATTTAACAATCTCTGATTACACATCACATATTTAACAATCTCTGATTATACAAGTTTTACAATCTTTGATTACACATGTTTAACAATTTTCAGGACATCAGACCAAAGCCATGTTAAACAATCGCAATCCACGATACAAGAGAAGCAAGTTGGAGCGACGGATTAACCGTGATGTCATCTACTGTGTCATCCTGCTGTTATTCCTGTGTTTATTTTGTGCCATCGGTAAGATTGATCTCTTGATTTGAGCGAGAAACTTATCACTGAATAGACATATGCTTAGTGTCAAAGAATAAGTTTCATTGTGAAATCTGGTTTAGATTTATTTTGTTAAGGAAATCTATGGCAGTAGAGTCTGCACTCACTGAATCAAGCCATGTACGGGGGAAGATGGCAGTGCATTGACCTTATATTCCTTTTGTTTCCAGCGAGCGGGATTTGGCTTAATCATTTTGAGGACAGTACAACTGTCCTATTCATCCCTTTTGAAAGCCTAGAGTGGTACAACCCGTACTTCCAGGCTTTTGTGGTCTTCTTCACGTATATCATCATTTTCCAGGTGAGTTTTTAGATTATTTCTGCTCAGGTGAGTTTTTAGATTATTTCTGTTCAGGTGAGTTTATGTTCCAGTGAGTTGACATATTATCATGCTTAATGGGTTTGAGTTAAAACAGTATTAAACATTATTATACTTCCTGTCAGCTTGTCCCTATATATTCAATACCCTACTAATTTCGCACAGTGCAGTTATTTATAGATCTGGTCTTTGTAACTTTACTTATTTGTTTTCTTCAAACTTTCCATATATAATATAAATTCATTTATTCAGAAGAATAATGCGTTTATTTGGGGATTCGAACTCGGGGCCACTTGCTTGCTAAGCTAATTCGCTAATCACTACAGCAAGGCATCTCCTATTCAAACGTCGATAAATTATCATATAAACTGAAGTTTACCAATAATAAATGTAACAGCTGTAAAGAAAACTATATGATTAACTTAGAAATGAGTTTAATATAGTCATCCAATTTTGATGATTATGCTCCAACATTATAACAAACTAATTAATATCGCATTTGAAATATTTGAAATATCTGCATCGTTCAACAATGGCAACTTCCATTCAGAGTTATTGCCCTTTTGATCTTTATAAAAAAAATATGGACAGTCAGCATAATAATAATAATAATGTTACAATTTGTGTGTACTATGCCAAAATAGTTGTCAGGGTTTTGACACATAGTCCACTGACCTTCGGCTTGTGGACCGTGCATCAAAACCCTGACTACTATTTTGGCAGAGTACATGCAAAATGTAACAGTATTATTATAGAAATATAGAAAGATGTAAGTTGTGTGCTTTGGGAATACATTTTGTATGCCGTAAAACATGGTCATAGCAAATCTCCAGGGCCAGTGAAAAACAGTTCGTTTTAATTAAACTTTGTTGTATCATATAAAATTTCCCTTATTTTCCTCTCATTAGGAAATAGATAACTATGTCACTTTGCAATGAGCGTGAATGTGTTATAGGTGTGTTTCACTACATCTACTCATTTCAGAAATATATACATGTACAGAGATAATTACGTAGGACATCACAATTTGTTTACACTTATTGGTGATGTACTAAATTTGTGCAGTATTCAACCTTTTTAAACTTTTGTAAACTTTCATTTTTGATAAGTGAATTAAATGTTTTGTAGACTGTGATACCATTGCCTCTTTATGTCTCTGTGGAGATCGTCAAACTGGGTCAGGTGTACTTCATAAATAACGACATCGAGCTTTATTATGAACCAATAGACAAACGAATGGAGTGCCGAGCTCTAAACATCACTGAGGACCTTGGTCAAATTGAGTACATCTTTTCTGACAAGACGGGAACACTGACAGAGAACCAGATGGAATTTAAGACTTGTACAATAGGGGGAACAGATTATCCTCACACACCAGGTAAGACCTGTACTAGTGGGGGCACTATCCTCACACACCTAGTAAGAACTGTACAACAAAGGAGGCAGGCCATCTTTCAACTGATGAATTGAAGCCAAGGTCATGCTGTTTTGAAAAGATATACAGATCAAAGGCATAGATTGTTGATGAAGAGTTAAATGAACATATAAAAAAAAAAATCTTTCAGATTCCCAAATCATTGGTTATGTTTGGCATAGTTACTGGTAACTTTGTTTGTATTGGTAGAATTTGAAGAGGAGGATGACTTTAGTGAGACGGGCAGCCGGTACTCATTGGCCAACATTAGCAGGACAAGCTCGGTATGCTACCGGGTCATCAAACCCAAGGACTGACAATTGGTTATTTAATCACTTTCCTGGACACTGGTTAATCAATCAATATCAAGGACAGATAACTTGTTAATTAATCACGACTGGTTAATTAATAATTAACTTGTTAATTAATCACAACTGCTTATTTAATAATAACTTGTTAATTAATCAGTCTCAAGGACAGCTAGCTGGTTTATTATACCCCCACAAACAAAGTTTAGAGGGGGGGGGGGTGTACTGGAATCACCTTGTCTGTCTGTCTGTCCTTAGACATGATTTGTCCAGAGTATATCTTTAACAATGAGAGGAACAGATTTGATTCAGGCTTTGTATATATCTTATATGAATAATGAAGTAGTTTACCTTTAATTATTAATTAACTGCTATTTTTAATTGTGATTTTTTAACATTCATGGAAGTTGTGGATATTTTTTCCATTTAAAGGGGGGGGGGGTGTTATGTTGTCATTGCCCAGAGAATATTTGAAAACCATTCTTCAGTGATTACAAATTTGCTACTTCCCACCATTCTATGTGCCTTGTTTGTGAGGCTGGGGTGGGGTGGGGGTATTAGTCCTGATAGGACAGTTCTATTGGCTACTGTTTAATTGATTAATCACTAGTTGAACCCAAGACAGATGATTGGTTACTCAGTTTTCAGGACAGATAATTATTAAATTAATTACTCTTTAGGACAGATAACTGGTAGATTAATATCCAGAACAGATAGATATCTGGTTACTAAATCAACCTCCAGGATGGATAACTGGCAATCTCAAGGACAGTCAACTGGTTGATTAATCTCAAGGATAGACATAATCAATCCGAAAGACCGAAAAACCAGTTAATTGCTTAATGTCCAGAACCCAGTTACATGAAGGTCAATCATCTGTAACTGATAGTTAACTTGTCATTAACTGTCACTTCATATAGCATTAACTACAAGTTAACTGTCAGTTAAAACTTCATGCAACTCAGCCCAGGACGCATAAATGGTTAATTAATCAATATCCAGGACAGCTGGTTAACAAATTGATCTCATGAAGGCAGTGACTCATCTGTTATTAATTTGACATTAATATTTCATGAATTAATAATGTATAGTCATAAAATATTTTTCATGATGACATTGGTGTCGGTCATTTGGTTTGTGGCTATGGAATAGTAACTGCATAGTGTGTGTGAGTGCATCAAGTAATACCTATCTTGGGAAGGGGTCAAGTCATCTGGCTTATCACTGCATAGACCTGTGGTCCAGCTCAGCAAAAATTTCATTGTTGGAGAAACCAACATTTAATTATCACTGTGTGTTTTCTTAGCTTTGGGAGAAGTTAGGAATGATTGTTCCTTTTACTAACCTCATCGCAACTGGTTTTGATAACAAAGTTTAGAATAGATAGAATAACTTAAATTTTTACAAATTTAACACAGCAAATGAATAAATGACTTCTCTTGAAAAAATAGAATGTTTAACTGCCAAAGGATAACTTGATGATAATGATAAATAATCTGAGTTTGATGGACAGATTATAAAACTGTTAGGTTAATGTTACATGATTTATCTGTTGATGTAGATAATGGATTTTGACCTTGAACCTGGTATTACGAATGCACTTACTAGCCGTTGGAGTCTGCACTTTAAACCTGGTGGGATACGAAACCACTCCAAAACCATACAAGAATTTTTCCTCAATATTGCCATATGCAATACTGTCATAGTCACAAACCCACATGTGGACACGGTGAGTGGCGTGGACTTGTAGTGTGTAACCTGCACCACTTCTTTTTATTTTCACCAGGTAATGGAGAATCTAAAACTTGAGCCTGGTTTGGAACGAGAAATCTCACGGATGTGTCTACGAAGCTTGAACAGTGTTAACTTGGACCTTCCCGATACAAGCTCTCCTAACTCTCAGAGAATTCAAGAATTTTTCTTGCTTATGGCTATTTGTAACACAGTAGTTGTAACGCATCATGCTCATGAAGATTTGGTAAGTGGATGAAGTCCTCAGTGTCATCTTGAGAGGTCATAGGTCAATCCAGGACCATGTTATAAAAATCATGCCGATTTTCTGCTTATCTTCTGTTGTGTATATACATGCATGGTAAAGCACAGACACAGAATGCATTGTAGACTGAGATGAAAGAAAACATTTCTTTTAGTTTAATTTGCTATTATACAGTTAAAGCAAAAATGTAAAATAATTTAAAACAAAATTTGCTATGTGTGAGCTAAATATAACTTTCAGTGAAATATAATACTAATAGACATAGACAAGATTTCTATATTTATTTATATGAAAAAAAATTAAGAGTCTCATTCATTAATATTAAAATGCTCAGTTTGGTTTAGTAAGGTTTTATTAAACTATGAATTATGGATTGTTTTATAGTAATGTGTTTTTTCATCATTTAAAAAAAGAAAATTGTTGTCGCCTGTACAAAATTATATTGATATTTTTTTTCACAAATAAAACTTCAGTTTTGCATCGATATCTGTTAGAAATTTAAATTCACTTCATTATAATTATAAATTCATTCTTCCTGTTTTCATTCTTAGCAAACAGTTTTATAGGGAAAGTTCATCAGGGTCTCAAAATGTATTTCCTATAGCCATAAATTTGCTATAACTGTTCTTGGTGTCCAAGTTTAACTTTAAGACTGCATGTTTCTGTCTTGAAATTTATTTCTCTGGAACACTGTTATCGTCTCGGTGGGGAATCACGTGACTTTGACATAATCAGTTACAAGGAAAATGGCTACTAAAGTCAACACAAGGGAAAGCTCAAACAAGCAAAGGGCCTCCGGGCCCTAGTGGTTAGAGCATCACAAAGCCTCTCACCTCTGTCGGCGCGTGTTCGAATCTCGGCCGCGGCGTTATGTGAGCATGTTTGCCATTTTACTCGCGGAAGGTCAGTGGTCTCTTCCCAGGTACATTGTATCTGGGTTCTCTCCTCCATCAACAAAAACTGGATGCCACCAGATAACTGAAAAATTGTTGAGTGTGGTGGAAAGCAATAAATAATCAATCAGTCAAACGAGTAACTCCTTTATCAGTAACGAATTGTCACGTAACGTATATCAACATTTGAGGAATTTTCTCAGGAATCATAGTTCTACGTGTGATAGAAGCAGAGAACATTGACACAGTTTTCTAAGACTTTCCAACTGCCAAAAAACTGTGTCAATGTTCTCTGCTTCTATCACATGTAGAACTATGATTCCCGAGAAATTTCCTCAAATGTTAATACATGTTATGTGACAATTCGTTACTGATAAAGGTGTTACTCATTTGCGCTTTCCCTCGTGTTGACTTTAGTGGCCATTCTCTGTGTTATTGTCATGTTAAAGTCATGTAATGTGAGAGGTGCATGATTCGCCACTGTGATTTTGATTTGTGAGATTTTGCATTTACTAGCATGAATTTGCTTTTGTGTTTGCAGTGGATTTGAATTTCATTTTAAGATTTTTGTGGATTGCAAATTGTGGTATGGTTCTCGTTCTTCTGAAGTTTAAGTTCAGTTTTTTAATTTTTCCTGAATTAAGGCCACTTACTACAAACAAACTTTTTTTTTTTAAAAAAACCCGATGAAAATGGATATTAAATTTATGTTAATGTAAAGAAAATGAATAAATTTTACCTCAATGAATTTAATTTTTGTCCACGATTTATCAATTATTTTTGTCCACGATTTATCAATTGTTTTTGTGCATGATTTATCAATTATTTTTGTCCACAATTTATCAATTATTTTTGTCCACGATTTATCAATTATTTTTGTGCATGATTTTTCAATGACATGTATGTCCAGTATAGAGGGAGGGGTAATATATCACAATTTTTTAATGTCATTGAAAATATATAAGTTCCTAATAATATAGAAATGTAGTAGTTAAGTACTAATTAAATCAGGATTAAGCCAAAAATATATATCAACCCACAAATCCAATTTTTTTGTTTGTAGCAAGTGCCCTTAACAGTAGTAAATCTTACTTAATAATGAACAGTAATCAATGTTAATTAATGTCCGTTTTTAGATGGATGAAAGTGGATCTATTCTGGATGGAAATTACAAAGGAAAAAATAAGTCACAGGATGACCTAGATAAAGTGAGTCGGTCTGGAGAGACACCACAGAAAAAGGCTTTGCCGATTTCAAATATACCAGACACCCCTGTCCATCGTAAGGGTGTACTTCCTCCGCTTGGCCAAAGGGAAGTAGGAACACCCCCTCTGACCAAGAAAAGCAATGGACAAGCCAGTCTAATGGGAAATATACCTCCCATAACAATATCTAATTCCGGGGACTTTGAGAGATTCCGAGAGTTTGGGATGAGTACTCCCTCAGAAGGGAGTATAGCTGGGTCATCATTTATCTCTGATGGCTCACAGCACAGTCGTTACGAGGCAGAAAGTCCTGATGAACTCGCTCTGGTGAGAGCTGCCTGTACCTATGGATGCCGTCTTATGAAGCGCAGTGTAGATAAAGTGCGTGTTTGGTTACCCGGTGAGTGATAGATTGACAGGCAGGAAGAACTAGGTTTGGATTCCTTGAAAAAATATTTCAAACTTTAGTTGACTTTTCTTTTATTTGAGCAGTGAAAATTTGAGTTAAATCCCAGACTGTAGTCCCAAGTTTTGATTTACTTTTTTTTTTTTTTGAGAAATCCAGGCCTGTTCTGGTTACCATGAAAAGACCAGAATCTGGTGTCAGATTCATTTATTTTGTATAGACAATGATCAAGACTGAGGTTTGGCTCTAAATTAAAATATTGTTTGTGTGACCTTTCTCAACCAAAATTTTTGACAATTAGTAGGTAGGTAGGAAAATCATTTACTTTTTTTTTGTTCTTTAATTTCAGATTCAATAATCAAAGTATGAAAAATACATGCAGGTTTTAGTATTGGTACTTCAATAAATCTTTAGAAACAATGTATATTATATGTTGAATAAAATATTGAAAAAGAATTAGAAATGAAAAAGAGAAATAAAATATTTTGAGTCATGCTAATTTTCATGTGCTCGTCAGTAAGGCAAACAAACAATATTTTAATTGATAGTGTGGTGGTTGCAAAGGAGAAATTGTGATTAATCAAGTTTTTTTTAAAAACAAAGTACAGGGAAATTTCAAATTCTGGTCTGTTTATACATTTATGATTGTACAGTGGTCGACTAACGATTACAGAGGTAGAGCTTGGGGATAGGACCACAGTACTAATACATCAACATAATACATTTGTACATCAAATGAATTACTGTAACATTTTTATGTCGGTAGGTGAAGGAGAGGTGGAATTTGAAATCCTAGAAGTTCTACAGTTTGATTCTACAAGGAAGCGCATGTCTGTGATAGTCAAAAATCCCAACAACAAAGAATTGGTTATGTTTACGAAGGGAGCTGACATTGCAGTCCTGGGGGTCCTACACAAGAAATTCAAAGGTATCAGAAACTTCCACAGGTGTGAACAATTGTGTGTGTGTGTGTGTGTGTGTTTGATTGTGTATGTGTGTGTGTGATTGTGTATGTGTGTGTGATTGTGTTTGTGTGTGTGTGTGTGTGTGTGTGTGTGAAGACCCATGGCATATCGCTCCTCCCAGTTGGCGTTTTTTAATTCCATGTCAGTAAATCATGGCCTTTTGCTTCCACTAATGCAGACACAACACTTTTTGTAATGGGACTTGCTTATTAAAGGTGCTACATATATACATATTCTTGATGCATGGAATAAAGATTTCATAACGTATCGTTATTGTTATATTTTACAAAATATTTACGTATGTTGAACCGTACAGAAATCTCTCTCTGACGGTACTCAAATCTGTAGGTTTGGAAATTTTTACAAGAATATATATTTTGGGGGAGATCTATATTAATTAATAAATAAGTTTCATATTTACATTTACCATTACATCGACACTGATATTCTTTGGCCTTTCATTGTTTGTGATTCGTGATATAAGAGACCTAACTCAGATTGAATTACTAAGTGTGAATATTAGGAGTAAATATGTTGAGTATTATTATTATATTGAAATAGCGTCATGTTTCCAATGTATTGACAACAAAGTAGACATTTATTCCTCAAACAAATGCGGAGAAGTTTTCGTGAACAGATTTTGTGTACATAAGCAAATGAAATGTCTTGATTTCCAAAAGAATAGTTCATGTTATACATGTCTACTTAATGACATTAAATTTTCATTCATTGTTGAAATTCTGTGTCATTTGGTTTATAGAGGACAAAGAACTCCACAGAATGGTAAAAGAGACGGAGAAACATATACTGGACTATGCAATGCAGGGACTAAGGACGCTGTGTATGGCTAAAAAGGTATTCATACATTTACTAGTTCTGAAGAAGCACAGAATGTCAGTCATTCAGTGGGGTCAGAAAGACCAAGAAGAAAAGTGTGTGTGTGTGTGTGTGTGTGTGCAGGCACACGTGTGTAATGTGTATGTGTGTATATTGTCTATTAAAAAATACAAATATAAATCCCTAAAAACTAAGGGACTTGTGGATTTTCTTTGAGGTTCAAAAGCTGAAATATATTACCCTTCCCTATAACTATACAAGTTTTCCCCACTGTTTTGGACTTCACTGAGAAATCGTGGGAATAAATTACATTCTATATGGTAAATTGTTCTCATTTTTCTCAAAATAAAAACATAAATTCATTTGAAAAAGGTTGGTTTTAAGAGTGTATATGAAAGTCTTAATGTTTCATCGTTGAACATGTCTTGAGATATTGAACTGATTCTGTAATTGGTGTAGATCCTGACACGGATGGAATATGAGGAATGGAAGAAAAGATTTAATGAAGCAACATCAGCCATGGAAGGCAGGGAGGAGAAGATATTACAGGTTGCGTGTGAGATAGAGCAAGACCTGGAATTACTGGGTAGGTCATAGGTCAAAGTTCAGTCATTGTAAAGGGAAGTCCACACTGACTGGATAGGTCATAGGTTAAGAGTTCAGTTATTTATAATGGAGGGTCAAAATAAACTGGATAGATCATAGATCTATGTTCATTATTTAAATTGGAGGGTCTAGAATTACTGGTGAGGTCAGAGGTCAGAGAATGTCCAGGTAGTGTAGTGGTTGACTCACTCACTTCTCACTGCTGTGACCCGAATTTGATCCTAGAATTGTCAGTCATTGTATGTTTGAGATAATTGTAGTTTCCTCTTTATCTTGAACCAATGAGAAGCATGAATACAAGTTGTATAACTTGTTTGTTAATCATTGTAAAATGAATAAATTTAAAGCATTTTAGGTCAGAGTTTAGTCATGTATGATTGAGGGTGTAGAGAAACTGGGAAGGTTACAGTTTAAAGTTCATTCATTTCTTTGTAATAGAGGACCTACAATTGCTAGCTTGGTTGTAATAGAATATACAGTGAAAACTGTCCAATCAGACACCAGTGTAATCTGTTTCACTGGGCATTCTGACCCTTGTTTTCATTCTCTGTTTCATATTTTTATTGTTTTACACTGTGTATACTGACATACATGTACTGTGTATTCTGACATACATGTACTGTGTATTCTGACATACATACACTGTGTATTCTGACATACATATACTGTGTATTCTGACATACATATACTGTGTATTCTGACATACATATACTGTGTATTCTGACATACATACACTGTGTATTCTGACATACATGTACTGTGTATTCTGACATGTACTGTGTATACTGACATGTACTGTGTATACTGACATGTACTGTGTATACTGACATGTACTGTGTATACTGACATGTACTGTGTATACTGACATGTACTGTGTATACTGACATGTACTGTGTATACTGACATGTACTGTGTATTCTGACATGTACTGTGTATTCTGACTTGTCTCCCAGTGGGTGTCAGATTAGACTGGTTTGACTGTAGTCTTATCGTGATTGACAGTAGTACACTACAAACCTGCACAGTAAGTATCCAAGTGTGGAAAATGACTTCTTCCCAGATCATTGTTAAGTCTTGTGTAAAAGGGTGACCAGTGGTGAAAGCTGAATTTGTTCTATTAAAGTCCAAAAGCTTACAAATGAAGCTTTATACCAATACATTGAATCTTTGGGAATAAAAGTGTGGAAAAGATTGTAGGACAGAGAGGAAGGAAACCTAAAGTTTCTTGTAGTCTCTGGTAGAATTCAAGAACAGGGGACTTAAAACTACGGGAGAAGTCGGAGATTTCTCATGTGTGGCAATCACAGACATATGAACAAGTAGTCCCTATGGGAGAAGTCGGAGATTTCTCATGTGTGGCAATCGCAGACATATGAACAAGTTACAGGAAAGATCAAAGGTCATCTTATCTGCATATTGTTGAGCATAGTTACAATAATGTTGCCCTCTTCAATTTAATTTTAAGGGATGGGGGATAAAAATGCAAGATAAAAAAAATCTGAGAAGGGTACATTATTGCAGGTACATGTATGTAGGTCCGAGATGCTGCATACGTCCTCCTGCTTCACTACCTCAAACTAACCAACAAATGTCTGCCAAGTCTCAAATAGTATTTAGGTGTAAAAGAAATGATGATAAGATTACTAATTCTTCACACCAATCAACAGTTTTTACATTAACTAATCAGGTGAGAGATTGGTTGTTAAACTCGGTAGTCTAAAATCATTAGTCATTTGATCTGTACATGCACTTTTGTGGGCAGTATTTCCGAAAATTGTGATTATAATTTGAAAGTTTATTGGAAAGTTCTGAAATGCTTTTTTTTTTTGTTCACAGGTGCCACAGGTATAGAAGACAAGTTACAGGAGGGTGTACCAGAAACAATCGACAAACTCAGGAAGGCGGGCATCAAAGTGTGGGTCCTCACTGGAGATAAACAGGTATGTGGTCCTCACTAGAGATAAGCAGGTATGTGGTCCTCACTAGAGATAAACAGGTATGTGGTCCTCACTAGAGATAAGCAGGTATGTGGTCCTCACTAGAGATAAGCAGGTATGTGGTCCTCACTAGAGATAAACAGGTATGTGGTCCTCACTAGAGATAAGCAGGTATGTGGTCCTCACTAGAGATAAACAGGTATGTGGTCCTCACTAGAGATAAACAGGTATGTGGTCCTCACTAGAGATAAACAGGTATCTGGTCCTCACTAGAGATAAGCAGGTATGTGGTCCTCACTAGAGATAAGCAGGTATGTGGTCCTCACTAGTGATAAGCAGGTATGTGGTCCTCACTGGAGATAAACAGGTATGTGGTCCTCACTAGAGATAAGCAGGTATGTGGTCCTCACTAGAGATAAGCAGGTGTGTGGTCCTCACTAGAGATGAACAGGTGTGTGGTCCTCACTAGAGATAAGCAGGTATGTGGTCCTCACTAGAGATAAGCAGGTATGTGGTCCTCACTAGAGATGAACAGGTGTGTGGTCCTCACTAGAGATGAACAGGTATGTGGTCCTCACTAGAGATAAGCAGGTATGTGGTCCTCACTAGAGATGAACAGGTGTATGGTCCTCACTAGAGATGAACAGGTATGTGGTCCTCACTAGAGATAAGCAGGTATGTGGTCCTCACTAGAGATAAGCAGGTATGTGGTCCTCACTAGAGATGAACAGGTGTATGGTCCTCACTAGAGATGAACAGGTATGTGGTCCTCACTAGAGATAAGCAGGTATGTGGTCCTCACTAGAGATAAGCAGGTATGTGGTCCTCACTAGAGATGAACAGGTGTGTGGTCCTCACTAGAGATGAACAGGTATGTGGTCCTCACTAGAGATAAGCAGGTATGTGGTCCTCACTAGAGATAAGCAGGTATGTGGTCCTCACTAGAGATGAACAGGTGTATGGTCCTCACTAGAGATGAACAGGTATGTGGTCCTCACTAGAGATAAGCAGGTATGTGGTCCTCACTAGAGATAAGCAGGTATGTGGTCCTCACTAGAGATGAACAGGTGTATGGTCCTCACTAGAGATGAACAGGTATGTGGTCCTCACTAGAGATAAGCAGGTATGTGGTCCTCACTAGAGATAAGCAGGTATGTGGTCCTCACTAGAGATGAACAGGTGTGTGGTCCTCACTAGAGATGAACAGGTATGTGGTCCTCACTAGAGATAAGCAGGTATGTGGTCCTCACTAGAGATAAGCAGGTATGTGGTCCTCACTAGAGATGAACAGGTGTATGGTCCTCACTAGAGATGAACAGGTATGTGGTCCTCACTAGAGATAAGCAGGTATGTGGTCCTCACTAGAGATAAGCAGGTATGTGGTCCTCACTAGAGATGAACAGGTGTATGGTCCTCACTAGAGATGAACAGGTATGTGGTCCTCACTAGAGATAAGCAGGTATGTGGTCCTCACTAGAGATAAGCAGGTATGTGGTCCTCACTAGAGATGAACAGGTGTATGGTCCTCACTAGAGATGAACAGGTATGTGGTCCTCACTAGAGATAAGCAGGTATGTGGTCCTCACTAGAGATAAGCAGGTATGTGGTCCTCACTAGAGATGAACAGGTGTATGGTCCTCACTAGAGATGAACAGGTATGTGGTCCTCACTAGAGATAAGCAGGTATGTGGTCCTCACTAGAGATAAGCAGGTATGTGGTCCTCACTAGAGATGAACAGGTGTATGGTCCTCACTAGAGATGAACAGGTATGTGGTCCTCACTAGAGATAAGCAGGTATGTGGTCCTCACTAGAGATGAACAGGTATGTGGTCCTCACTAGAGATAAGCAGGTATGTGGTCCTCACTAGAGATAAGCAGGTATGTGGTCCTCACTAGAGATGAACAGGTGTGTGGTCCTCACTAGAGATAAGCAGAGGATGTAGCTGTACTGTTATTTGTTTTTATTGATAAGAACTCTATTTTCAGGTCATTCTTATGGGTGCCTTGACATGAAATTAAAGTTCTCAAATATTCAAATTATTGTTTACATGTATACATGGAATGAAAAGCAAATTGGACATTCTTGAAAAATAAGTTGTGTTAGTAAATCCAATAAATCTTGCTCTCTCCATTATAGGAGACAGCTATTCAGGTTGCCTATTCCTCCAAGCTGATTGGACAGAAAGACCAGGTCCTTATCATCAATGCCAACGATCTGGTGAGTTTGTGTACAGCTTTAATCCTACAGATATCTGGTGAGTTTGTGTACAGCTTTAATCCTACAGATATCTGGAGAGTTTGTGTACAGCCTTAATCCTACAGATATCTGGTGAGTTTGTGTACAGCCGTAATCCTACAGATATCTGGTGAATTTGTGTACAGCCTTAATCCTACAGATATCTGGTGAGTTTGTGTACAGCCGTAATCCTACAGATATCTGGTGAATTTGTGTACAGCCTTAATCCTACAGATATCTGGTGAGTTTGTGTACAGCCTTAATCCTACAGATATCTGGTGAATTTGTGTACAGCGTTAATCCTACAGATATCTGGTGAGTTTGTGTACAGCCTTAATCCTACAGATATCTGGTGAATTTGTGTACAGCCTTAATCCTACAGATATCTAGTTTTGGTACTGTTAATCTTTCATACCCACAGATATCTAGTTTTGGTACTGTTAATCTTTCATACCCACAGAAATCTAGTTTTGGTACTGTTAATCTTTCATACCTACAGATATCTAGTTTTGGTACTGTTAATCTTTCATACCTACAGATATCTAGTTTTGGTACTGTTAATCTTTCATACCCACAGAAATCTAGTTTTGGTACTGTTAATCTTTCATACCCACAGAAATCTAGTTTTGGTACTGTTAATCTTTCATACCCACAGAAATCTAGTTTTGGTTGTACTGTTAATCCTGTTGGAAACTGGAGTACATTTTGGCATCTGAATTTGTATATATTTGAATGTTAAATGGTGGAGTATAAGTGATGTGCATCTGTTGTGATTTCTGCCAAGGACCTTCAGGTGTGTGTGTACATAATTTCTACTTTGTTACATATATAGGCCTGCACAAAGGATCTTTTGGAGCACCACATGGAGCAGATCGACCGGGATACCTCGGGGCAGACCCAGTCCTCAACCACAGGAAAAAAACAGGAATACACCCTGGTGATCGATGGCCGGACTCTGGCCTATGCTCTCCATGAACAGATGGAGGATATATTTCTTAAACTAGCTCAGAAGTGCACCTCTGTTGTGTGTTGCAGGTCCACTCCTATACAGAAGGTAATGATGTGTAAATAAGGACAGATTGTTACACAATCACCCCCCCCCCCCCCCCCCCACCCCCACCTCTCCCCCGTCACAAGCACAAATCATTACACACTTCTCCCTCATCACAAGCACAAATCATTACACACCTCTCCCCCGTCACAAGCACAAATCATTACACACTTCTCCCTCATCACAAGCACAAATCATTACACACCTCTCCCCCATCACAAGCACAAATCATTACACACCTCTCCCTCATCACAAGCACAAATCATTACACACCTCTCCCCCATCACAAGCACAAATCATTACACACCTCTCCCTCATCACAAGCACAAATCATTACACACCTCTCCCCCATCACAAGCACAAATCATTACACACCTCACCCCATCACAAGCACAAATCATTACACACCTCTCCCTCATCACAAGCACAAATCATTACACCTCTCATGCCAGAATAAAATCTCTCAAAATAAAATCATCTGTCAGACAAATGAATCACTCCAAAATTACTTCCATGTATTAAGTAATCATTTCACTTCAATGTCACATGAGGTAGTTAAAGAATCTTCAGATCTGTCACCATGGGAATTACAAATTTCATATCCTTTTAAGAATAAAGAAACAATTTCTTTTCAATGAGTAATGTTATCCCTGTTTGGGAATTTTATTTGATCATTAAATCTTCTTAATTATTCTTTATTAAAATGCTTCTTTTTTTTTTTTTTTACAGGGATCTGTGGTCAAGCTTGTGCGGGACAAGTTGAATAAATTGACTTTAGCAATAGGTGTGTATTTTCTAAAAAGGAACTTTATTGTGTATTTATTAGAACTTAAACTTTGCATGATTAGCCATTTGAATTTGTTTTTATATGCCCATCTAAGGTGGAACGTATTATGGTATGACGTTGTCCATCTGTCTGTCCGGACCTTGTTGGCAAAATGAACCACAAGCTCCAGAATCTTGCAACTTAATACATTTGATCACCATGATGAGAAGAAAATACCTATTGTTTTTCAAGGTCATAGTATTAGTTAATAGGAAAACCTTGCAGGCAGGATACAAACCAAACTATTGGGGCTAGGACCATCAAACTTGGCACACCTACTCCTTATTCCAAGTGGAGGATGCCTTTTGTTTTTGAAGGTCAAAGTTGTATCACGTAGTAGGAAAATCTTATAGGCAGGATACAGACCAAACTGTTGGGGCTATGGCCATCAAACTTGTTATTTATACAGGGCAAAAGGATGTCACAACTTGATGATGGCTGATGGTACCATGAGTAAAGTTTTACAACTCATGGCTTAAGAAAAAATGCTCTATATAAGCTTGTGACGAGGGTCATGTGTACCATTTGTGGTACTTGTGTGTATATGTGTTTTTCTTCATGATATATGTATTTCAAACCTATACTGCTGAACAGTATGTATAGTATGTGTAGTACAGGTGATGATATATATAATATAGGTGATGATATATATGATAAAGCGATGATATTCTGGATTTAAATGATGATAATGTTTAATAAAGGTGGATATATATATGATATGTTTAATACAGATGTTGATGTGTGATATGTTTAATACAGATGATGATGTGTGATATGTTTAATACAGATGATGATGTGTGATATGTTTAATACAGATGATGATGTGTGATATGTTTAATACAGATGACGATGTGTGATATGTTTAATACAGATGATGATGTGTGATATGTTTAATACAGATGACGATGTGTGATATGTTTAATACAGATGATGATGTGTGATATGTGTAATACAGATGACGATGTGTGATATGTTTAATACAGATGATGATGTGTGATATGTTTAATACAGATGACGATGTGTGATATGTTTAATACAGATGATGATGTGTGATATGTGTAATACAGATGACGATGTGTGATATGTTTAATACAGATGATGATGTGTGATATGTTTAATACAGATGATGATGTATGAGGTGTGTAATTTAGGTGATGGAGCCAATGATGTTAGCATGATACAGGTGGCAGATGTTGGGGTTGGGATTTCTGGACAAGAAGGCATGCAGGCAGTGATGGCCTCGGACTTTGCCATCTCTCGGTTTATGTTCCTTCAGCGGCTTCTATTGGTTCATGGACATTGGTGTTATTGCCGCTTGGCCCGGTTCTCTTCCTTCATGTTCTATAAAAGTCTGGTATGTCGAAATATTTATATTCCTAAATAAGAAATATTTATTAAAACTTCATTTTTCACCATTTCTAAGTTTTATGGTTTTAAGCTTAAAAGATAATTTTAAAAAATCAATGAATTAAAGTTTTTAGAATTTATTTTGAATATTGATGCTCCAAAGTTTGTAAGGCAGAATTAAAAGCCAATTTGTAGGCACCGGAAACACCAAGGATGGAAAAAAAGCATGGGGAGACACTCATTTCTAACATGCTGATCAAATCGGTGTTAACTGCTAGAAATAAACTCATTTTCATAATATTACAAAGCATGCAATTTGCATGTTTTTCATGTAAGAAATAGTTTCATGTGAGAATTAATTTCATGCGTGTGTGTTAACTTTAAATATGAGACTGTAACAGAGAAGGAGTGTCCTATCTATATTGTAATATGAGACTGTAACAGAGAAGGAGTGTCCTATCTATATTGTAATATTTTCATCTCTCAATCCTGACCATTAAAGTATTTATCTTCAGTATGTAAAAATCTGTCAGCTTCCTCTCCTAATACTATACCAGCAATAGTTCTATTGTAGTAAGGAGTTTGTTTAGTAATTCATTAAAATCATGTGGTGATAGATTCATTTAACCATTTGATACTCATTTCTCTTTTAAAGTCGAAAATCAAAAATAGAAATAAAATTTTGAGATTTATGCATACATATACATGTATTAATTGTAGATAATTCAACATGATCTCTGTAAAAACACAATTTAATTTTGCCATATTGTAAACTGATGAAAAAATATATAAATACACGTGAACTATATATGAATTGCAGAAGACTTTTAAGGAAATTGATGGAAAAGCCTTAATATGTATGTGAGTTCCCAGTTTAATTGTGGTAGATAAGTGTATTCACGTTGCTGTCCAAGGAAATCCTAGGCAGAGGTGTCACATAGTGAAACAGTTCCCTTGCATTGTGGGTTTTCTTTTCACTGGCATAATCCCCATTGCAACAGCAGTGCTAATTTTTATCCCTGCTTCATACATTTTGGCTTCAAACTGGGCTGAAGTGTCCTAAATTTTCATGCGTCAAGCAGAGTTATCTGCCCTTTATTATATATTATCTAGAAAGTTTAATCGAATAAATGTAGTAGTTAAAGCTGTATGGATAGCTCAGTGGCTAAAGCATCTGACTAGAAATAGGTTATGGGTTCAATTCCAGGTCCAGCCATAAAGTTTCTCCTTTTTAACATTCAGTACATAATTGGAAATTACACATCTCTGTTATATTTACAATATTTAAAGAATAAAATGAAAGCCAATTATAATGTAACTTGGTGCAAATTACTCTTTTTTAAAAACTGAATCCAGTATTATTTGATAACTGTTTTTAATTACAATTTTAGGAGAAAGTTTTAAACAAAACTTCAGGCATTAATGTTGTTTTAATGCTTTATATAACAAGCCATGTTATTGAAAAATAAAGAAGGTGACTGTAGGTCAGACAAATGCAAAGTCCATGTCATAAACTGGAATTTAATTAGCTAATTTAATGGGCAAATTTCCACTGCCAGGTATTTCCCACGACAGCATTGAAATTTGTTATATGCACTAATACGTGTGTATGCTGATTCTCATTCATGTGTTTGATGTGCCAGATGATAGTATATTTAGTCCACATATTTTCAAATATAACCAATGTTCATGACCAGGTTCCATGCTAGAGTTATTCTCCTTTCATTAATATGGATAAACATAATTTTAGCAAAGTTCCAAACACTTTTTCTTTCACAGTAAGAGGTAACTAAATGACCTACTGCAGCAGAAAATAAATATTTGTTTATCACTTTTTTTTTTATGGCATAAAGGGAGTTAACTCTAGCCTGGATCATTTCTGTATTCTAACCTTCATGTTGTCTGTTTCTAGATCAGTGTGTTAGTCATGTTTTGGTACCAGATATACAGTGCCTACTCGGGATCACTGCAATTCGACAGTCTCTATACCATGCTCACTCATGTTGTCTTCTGTGCATTTCCACCGCTGGTGAACGGGGTCTTAGACAAAGACCTGTCATCAGAAACGCTCCTTAAATTTCCTCATATCTACAGAATGGGCATTCATGATACGGTAAATACTGTACTGTGTAGCTTTTTTAATTGTTGTAATTAATGCTGTTTATTTCACGATTGTTTTTAGGGTATTGAGTTCACCATGCTCTGGTACCAGCTATACAGCGGATACTCAGGCTCTCTACAATTCAACAGCCTCTTTTTGCTATTTATCCATGTTTTATTCACGGCATTTCCGCCAATTATTAACGGTATATTTGACAAGGATCTAATGCCTGAGACCCTTTTGCGATTACCAGAGGTTTATAAAATGGGAATTGAGGATAAGGTAACTTGGTGGTAACATCTTGCCTGCCTTAGCCATTTTCTCTGGGAGTGTTCGGATTGTTAACTCGCTCTGTGGAATGTAGTACACCTGATTAGTTACCCAGTATATATATGTATAACTTGAACATGTCCATTTCTCCATTCCTGTATATTCAATGAATGCCCAAACATCATCATGCTACGTGTGTTTCTGTATTTGTGTATAACTTAATCAAACAATTTATAACAAGATGGATGAAGCATGTTTTGTACACAAGTATACTTAAATACATTAAAACAGTCTTTGACCTGAAAACTCAAGTGCAAGGTCAAATGAACCAAAGTTCAAGGTCAAATACAGGTCAACGACTTCAGTGCTTAAATGATACAATGAGAATACAAAAATTTCTTCTATATGCTACATGTACAGTGTATATATGCTTTACTTCATGCCAGGAAATCCCCTAGGGTGAAAGAAAACTGATTTATATAGAATTTCTGCTAAAGCTGCTTAGTTTAGAACTGTAGAAACAGAACTGGACAATGGGGCATTTTATTGCTATATATGTATATATTTATTGCATAGTCAAGCAAAGTTAGGGAAGAGGGAGTTGGTGGGGAGGGGGGGTTACTTGTAGCTTACAGCCTCCTGAGTTAATGCAAGGCTCTGCAGGCAAGAACATCTACTGTCTCAAACATAACAGATACTAAATTATAAATGGACTTGATGTATGTCTGCCTGATTTCTGAAACTCATCAACTCGTGCATGTATCTCTGACACATCTTTTGTAACATCTTTGATAACATTTTAATGCATTATGTTAATGTTTAGAAATGCCTAACTCTGAAACAATAGAATTTCACTTTTTCAAATGAAAACTTTAAAAACTTTATCTTCGTACAGTATTTGTAAATGATATGTCCTTTGTTTGAAAGTTAATTCGAGGATTTCTGTGCATTGTATTTTATATGATCTTTTTTTTTTGGAGGAGGGGGATTATGAAGATTTTCAAAGCTCAAAAATGGCATGAATGAATGGAAAATTCAGAATATTAGAAAAATGAACTACTGCATTGAACAAGCACAGCTCATTATGTGGCTACAAGATGTTGACCATAGATTCACAGATTACAAAGCTTGTCAGCTTATCGTAGCCATTATAGGCTGAAGTCAGCTTTTCTGATCAAAATTTGTCTGCCGTCAGTCATTATACTTTCACATTTACAATATCCTCTCCAGAATCAATGGGCCAATTCAGCCAAATTGGTAAAAAGTATCTTTGGATGAAGAGGATTTAGTATGATTTTTGAAATATAGATACATTTAGGATTAAGTTTAACAGTATTATAGTGTACAAAACTTATTGCCGTAAAACATGATTATGGCAAAGTGCTGGGGACAAATAGTTTTTATTCATTACAAACATAATTCATCATACCCAATGAGTTCACAATATGTTTTAAACTACAGAGAATGAAATCTACTTTGCTGTAAGCATGAATTCATTATAAGTGTGTTCACTGTAACTGTGTTTCACTGTAAGTGTGAATTCATTATAAGTGTTTTCACTGTACCCATATTTTACTGTTAGTCATGTCATCATGAACACGGTGACCTAGGTGAGCATTGTGGCCCATGGGACTCTTGCCAAATACAACAACCCCCTGTAGGCCTAAAACCAAATCTGAAATGTTTTGAAAATTTCAACCAAAAAAAAAAAAAAGAAAGAAGATAAATGGAATTGATAGATTAGGCAATATTTAATGTCTGTAGAAGAGAACTGTACCGTGTAAATAGACTTAACACTACAAGATTAAGTACAAGTGCACCTTTCCTTCTACTGTTATATATATATATATATGTGTCACCTGGCAGGGGAATTAACTCTGAATAACCCGTGATACAGAAACAAGCAGCAATAAGTGCTCTGTTTATTGTTTATTGTTTGTTTGATGTCAGATATTGTATACTGATAATAATACAGTGCTTGTATAGCTAGTGTGCTGTGTGCTACATTTAGACCGTGACAAAATAATTGGGATTTGAATTGTGAAGTGGAGTACTAAATGTATTTATAAGTTTATATTGATGATGAATGAAGTTACATCACAACCGTATTGAATATTTTGTTCACAAAAATCATATTTATAAAAGATCTTGTAACTACATGTATTTTGTTTCTTTTGATTGTGTGGTATCTTGCATGATAGCGGTACGCATGTCACTGCTAAAAGTATGATGTTTTTTGTGATACTTGTAATTTATCACTTCAGTTTACTCCGGTGGTAAGCATTAAGAACTATTTCTGACACACGTTATTTGTATATATGTTTTGTTATATAGTGTAAGTGATGCTGTTCCATTTTATTTGTAGCAATATACTCGCTGTAGTTTTTTCATTGCTCTTCTGGACTCCATATACCAGAGTATCATTCTGTACTGGGTGGCCCATTTTGTAAGTATGCACATTCATTTACATTGTATTGTTCAACTTTTACAATGTACCATACAAAATTGACACAAACTTTTACAATGTACCATACAACATTGACACAGACTTTTACAATGTACCATACAAAATTGACACAGACTTTTACAATGTACCATACAAAATTGACACAGACTTTTACAATGTACCATACAAAATTGACACAGACTTTTACAGTGTACCATACTGTTTTGTACAAAATTTACACCTGTGAGCGTGTGTGTGTGTGTGTGTGTGGGTGAGAGTGTGTGTGTGTGTGTGTAACACTGAGCTTGTACACACTCTACAGGCCACATTTTTTGTTTGATTGATTTGATACCTCACATGTATCAAAAAGAGGCAGAACCGTGTTGATTTTGTGATCAAAAGCTCAAAGTCACCATAGGACTTCAAGACACTTATTGCAGAGGGATATGCCTTGCCTTGTAGAGCTCGTGTGTGTGTGTGTATATATATATATATATATAGTAGTTTGTGTATGTTATCTTCACATGTAAACAAGGTGTACATAAGTTAATCCATCAATCCATCAGTAAAGAAGATAAAACCAGGATAGAGATATTGATTTGAGAAATCTTCTGTTTTTAGGCGTATGACTCGGAGCAAGTGGGGATCTGGGAGTTTGGAACCACTCAGATGGTGGCTCTTATCTTAATCATCCTTTTCACGGGTGCCATTGACACATACTCTTGGGTAAGTGTCAGCAAATTGTGGACAAACATGACAGGGGCAGTGGTTTGTTTTTTCGGGTTTTTTTTTGGTTTTTTTTTGTTCATATTTATACTTATTTAAGAGAAAATTGTAAAAGGATTCAAGATTTTGAAATGGATATGTTACAGCAGAGGCTGAAATGAAATTTTGTTATATAATGATCAAATAATTCTGTGCTTTCTCATTATCGGATTCAAGATTTTGAAATGGATATGTTACAGCAGAGGCTGAAATGAAATTTTGTTATATAATGATCAAATAATTCTGTGCTTTCTCATTATCTGAATCCAACAAGCTAGGAAATATATAGCATTAATTTCACCTGCACCTGGCTTCAAGATGAATACAAGTTTTGATTTCTCCAACATGGAGCTAAAAATAAATTGGGAATTTCAAAATCAATACAGTTGATAATTATCTTTGTGGTCACTCATTGAAAACTTGCATCTCTTAAACACTAGATCTTGCATCTAGCTGATTACGAAGATGGTCAACCAGATATTGTTTCTTGGGCTCTATTAGCCAGTTTCGATGTTTTAAATTATCTTGGTTTGGTGACTTATTTTACGCCTCCGATAACTAAAGCATCATGTCGACCACAAAATGTCGGTAACTGTGCAATATACACGTATACTTAGTCTGGTCCTGAAACATTTTAGTAGTCTGTTGAAAATGGTATCATGTGTAAACTTCAGGTGTAAAATTGCAAAGGAAATATTCTGAGTGCATACCCAGTGTTTAAATTGTGGTTTTTTTTCTGTTGACAGATTTGGCCACAGTGGCTGACGATGATCCTGAGTTTTGTATTTTTCTGGTTGTTTGCCATTGTCTGTCATGCCATATGGTTCACGTTTGATCACCCAGCCAACCCATACTGGGTAATGCAGAACACACTGGTTAAACCTATCCATGTTATCACAGTTGTTATCACCACAGTGCTCTCACTATTACCAAGGTAAGGCCTAAAGAACAGGTTTTCCCCACCCCACCCCTACATACACTCGCACCAAGTAATGCAGAGTTAACAGAAAGCATGCTAATACTGTGTTGGTGTAAATCACATCATGCTGGTCTGAGACTCGCTTGTCAAATATCAAGGAGTGACGGAAAATCTAATAACCGTTCAAAACATGCTTAAAGACAGAAAATCTAGTAACTGCACAAAACATGCTAAAAGACAGAAAATCTAACAGCCGCACAAAACATGCTGAAAGACAGAAAATCTAGTAACTGCACAAAATATGCTGAAAGACAGAAAATTTAACAACCGCACAAAACATGCTGAAAGACAGAAAATTTAACAACCGCACAAAACATGCTGAAAGACAGAAAATCTTAACAACCGCACAAAACATGCTGAAAGACAGAAAATTTAACAACCGCACAAAACATGCTGAAAGACAGAAAATTTAACAACCACACAAAATATGCTGAAAGACAGAAAATTTAACAACCACACAAAACGTGCTGAAAGACAGAAAATCTAACAACCGCACAAAACATGCTGAAAGACAGAAAATTTACAGCCGCACAAAACATGCTGAAAGACAGAAAATCTAGTAACCGCACAAAACATGCTGAAAGACAGAAAATCTTAACAACCACACAAAACATGCTGAAAGACAGAAAATTTAACAACCGCACAAAACATGCTGAAAGACAGAAAATTTAACAACCACACAAAATATGCTGAAAGACAGAAAATTTAACAACCACACAAAACGTGCTGAAAGACAGAAAATCTAACAACCGCACAAAACATGCTGAAAGACAGAAAATTTACAGCCGCACAAAACATGCTGAAAGACAGAAAATCTAGTAACTGCACAAAACATGCTGAAAGACAGAAAATCTAACAACTGCACAAAACATGCTGAAAGACAGAAAATCTAACAACCGCACAAAACATGCTGAAAGACAGAAAATCTAACAACCACACAAAACATGCTGAAAGACAGAAAATTTAACAACCGCACAAAACATGCTGAAAGACAGAAAATTTAACAACCGCACAAAACATGCTGAAAGACAGAAAATTTAACAACCGCACAAAACATGCTGAAAGACAGAAAATCTTAACAACCGCACAAAACATGCTGAAAGACAGAAAATTTAACAACCGCACAAAACATGCTGAAAGACAGAAAATTTAACAACCACACAAAATATGCTGAAAGACAGAAAATTTAACAACCACACAAAACGTGCTGAAAGACAGAAAATCTAACAACCGCACAAAACATGCTGAAAGACAGAAAATTTACAGCCGCACAAAACATGCTGAAAGACAGAAAATCTAGTAACCGCACAAAACATGCTGAAAGACAGAAAATCTTAACAACCACACAAAACATGCTGAAAGACAGAAAATTTAACAACCGCACAAAACATGCTGAAAGACAGAAAATTTAACAACCACACAAAATATGCTGAAAGACAGAAAATTTAACAACCACACAAAACGTGCTGAAAGACAGAAAATCTAACAACCGCACAAAACATGCTGAAAGACAGAAAATTTACAGCCGCACAAAACATGCTGAAAGACAGAAAATCTAGTAACTGCCCAAAACATGCTGAAAGACAGAAAATCTAACAACCGCACAAAACATGCTGAAAGACAGAAAATCTAACAACCGCACAAAACATGCTGAAAGACAGAAAATCTAACAACCACACAAAACATGCTGAAAGACAGAAAATTTAACAACCACACAAAATATGCTGAAAGACAGAAAAATTAACAACCACACAGAATATGCTGAAAGACAGAAAATCTAACAACCGCACAAAACATGCTGAAAGACAGAAAAATTAACAACCACACAAAACATGCTGAAAGACAGAAAATCTAACAGCCGCACAAAACATGCTGAAAGACAGAAAATCTAACAGCACAAAACATGCTGAAAGACAGATTTCTAACTGAGGCTTGTAAACTGGACCATAACTCACGACTTTACTAATATTCCAGTTACACGTTTATAGGCCATGTGACAATCTTTCGTCATCCTTTCTGTAAAAAATATCCAAAACGGTGAATTATTATCGCGTGAATTTGCTTGTTGTATGAAGCTGGCACTTAGAATCACACAGTGGGGGTAACCTCTTCACCGTGGACTCTGTCTTTGCTTTATAGGAAGAGTAGGTATTCAAAGTTAACAAAATGCAGTAAACGTATGGTAAATCTAGATCTGATGGTTTTCAGATTTTGATGCAGTAAGCTCGTGGTAAATCTAGATCTGATGGTTTTCAGATTTTGATGCAGTAAGCTCGTGGTAAATCTAGATTTGATGGTTTTCAGATTTTGATGCAGTAAGCTCGTGGTAAATCTAGATCTGATGGTTTTTAGATGTTTGATCTGGATTAAGGGTATGGTAAATCTAGACCTGATAGTTTTCAGATTTGTGATCCGGATTAAGCATATGGTAAATCTAGATCTGATGGTTCTCAGATTTGTGATCTGGATTAAGCATATGGTAAATTTAGATCGGATGGTTTTCAGATTTTGATGCAGTAAACATATGGTAAATCTAAACCTGACGGTTCTCAGATTTGTGATCCGGATCAAGCGTATGGTAAATCTAGATCTGATGGTTTTTCAGATTTGTGATGCAATAAATGTATGGTAAATCTAGATTTGATGGTTTTCAGATTTGTGATCCGGATTTTCCAGAGGACAGTGTTCCCAGATGACATTGTCAAAGCTCAGCTGTGGGAGAAAAGCCAGCACAATAGACGCAATTCCTCTCAATCTGTTGATACTCAGGACACAGGAGATGTAATCTCAAATCATGAGTCCCGCAACGATGTACCGTCCTCTGAGGCAGACATACATATACGTAATAGTGGCAGCACAAAAACTACAACAACGATAGCATAGTACAAATGTCAAATTACAGCTCTGATGCCGTGCAACGCTGAGGCAGGTTGACAGAAATAAATATTCAGGGGTTTGATGACTAGAAATAATGTAAATGAAAAAAGACAGATGGAGATCTTCTCTGTGGAAAGGTGGTGTGGTTCAGTCGGACACTATAAAACAAGCTCAGAGTTTAAAAGTGCAATTGTGGCTTTTGGAATCTTGGTGCCATGGATAGACAGGTGTGCTACAGGTAACTCAGGTAGCCCGATTCATATCAGTGTGACCAAATACTGTCTTTCATTATTATCAACATGTGTTGTACGAGAGGGGGAATTTGATTGGATATTTATGCAAGACAGATACTGCTTGATGTATGCGGTGTGTGTGTATTTTATGGTGAATTTCATTGTGATAGATGTACACCTGTTTTTATTACCATATATCGTAAAACTCTTTACTGTAAATCACCTTTTATTCCCCTGTGAGAAATTTTTGTGAGGTTTCCACGATCCTCATCATCGCAAATATTTCTTGCCGCAAACCAATCCTTTAATGTCTCTTGTTTTTGTGTAAGGTAACCTTGGCTGAAAAAATTAGTCACCGAGAACCAGTTTATTACTACGTAAATCGTGAAATAAAATCATCACAAGTAAAAGCTGGTTTTCCGTGTGTAAGGTGTATTGCTGACAGTTTTTATATTTAAAACATTTAGTGTTATCTGTTGCATTGTTATCAATTTGTGATCCTCATTTTCAGAGAGCCACTGTATTTTTTTTTAGATCCATTATATATTTATTTGTAGTGACGATATTATGAAGTGTTCTACGTCTCTAGTAAGGGACTCTCTTGATGTAATGTATCTACTTCTTGCTCACAATCAGTTTTTTTTCTCTGTCACAAAGTTTTAATGCACAGTAATTATTTACAAAACCGTGTTTTATGTCCACCATGTCCTTTGTTTATCATTGTTTACCAAATCTGTGTGTCCTGTACTTTAAATAACGCCTCTCTCAGATACTGACAGCATCACTGTATTGTATATATATAGACAGCGAGCTAGATTTATACTCTATAATTCCTTTAGTAGTTTGTTTCACAGAGGTATATGTAATTTATTAGATAAAAGATTCAAAGTTTTGTTTGTCAGTATGCGTCATAGATAACAGTTTTCCAATGAGTATTCATGTATTGTAACGTATTAGTTAGGTTTGTATTGTGATTTCAGTTTACTGAAAATATCAATTCTGTGAATACATACCAGTGTGTATCAATTCACTGCCTCCGTGTTTCAGTTCAATAAATTTTTGCATTTAGGAATTTTTTTTAAAATTCATTTTCCATTTACTGGTCTCCCGTTGTTAATCTACAAAACATGATACATTGAAACCATGGTTCTAACCAACTACATTTATAATGAATGACCACTTCTGACAAAAATATTTCTGTTCCCCACAACTATATAAGCATCTGGTGTGAAATCCTTATTGAGAAACTTTTTTTCTCTCTCAAACTGGTGGATAAAAGTGTATGATAAAATTTTTTTTAATGAAAAGTTCTGTGATTTGTATTGTTTGGTATTGAAATTTGTGTTTCATTATACTTGGCCTAAAATTGATATTATTGCATGGGACATGACACAATAAAATTATATATCCTGTAAAATCAAGTAAGGTTGCTAGTGCCTATGTAGGGGAGTCCATATCATCTAATGTTACAACATCAGACATAAAAATGACACTCTGAAATACTTTTGTGCCAAAGCAAACAATTTATTTTAATATTGTAAAGGCAACAAAATATTAATTTTTAGTTTCTCGGGCCAAAACTTTTAACATTTAATGAAACAGGCAGGTTTGGTTTTTTTTTTGGTTTTTTTTTGGGGGGGGGGGGGGGGGGTGTGAATGTAGAAGCTGCAGCATGATCATGCTGAAGGTTATTCTACCAAAGAACTTCATAATAAGAGTTGAATTGTTGAAAGAGAAAATTAAGTTATTCCCCTTTTTTCATAATTAATAAAATTCACCAATGCAGTAGTTTCCCGTGTATTGCAGTGGTTCCTGAGAAACTAAAGATAATATTTTCTTGACCTAAGTAATAGTATCGTATTTATCCTTCACCCTTAGATTTCCATTGGTTGTATGTGTGTTTAATGTGACTATCAATGTATATAACAATATACACCACTGAAAACTGTATAAACATCACACTCTTGCCGTTTGAGGGGGGTACTAACAGCATAAGCCTACCCAGCATCACACACATTCCGTCCTCAAAAAATCCATATTCTTTTTGTAAAGTAATGCCATGATAAAATAATCAAAAATGATGTATACCTTAACTTTTTGTACAGCATACAGTACTTTATCAGCGTGTATGTGTTATGTATTAGATATTGTGTATTTGTATCATGGCATTCTAGCCATGTAAAATCTGTGACATTCCTGATGAAGGTTGTGTAAACATGAGTAATATATAGGGAGAAATTTTCTAGAAGTATTTCAATGTTTCCTATCAGTAAGTGACATCTGTTCTGTTTGCAATAAATTTTATTACATGAACAAAAATCTTGGCAACTGCACAACTGAAGTCATGGGTAGTGTGAGGGATATCTATTCTTGTAAGTAAACATGTTTAATTGCAATTGTTTAAAACTGATAAATTGAATTTGCTGGTTGATTGTTGAAATATTTACTCTCCCCCCTCCCAAAGTTTTCACAACGTAGAATGACAGATTTTGATTGAATGATACCATATTAATGCAAAACCCAATCATTTTAGAACATCAATTTATTTTACTATTATTATAGATTTGCAATTTTCATTAATAAAGACCATTATTTGTATTTGTATATAATCTGCAGTATTTACAGAGGGCATAAAGTTTATATATGTTAAACATGACATCAACACATGGCAAAAGGAAGCACTTGGGTTTTGTTGGTTTTTTTTTTATATTTTGAATTCTTGCTTTCTGGTTGAGGTTATCAAAAACTGGCAAAATTGGCATGTAACATGAAAATAGTACCATATACTTGTTGACAAGAAAACCATTTATCAACATCGCTGATGTGGTCATGTTGTAATTAATCAAGTGGTCGCCTGCTTTACTTAACTGTCACTTCTGAAGTGCTCATATTTTTTGTATTTCTTTTTGTACATTGTAGGAGTTTTTAAGTTTTTCTTAAATCCAGATTTATGTAGAGCTTTTTTTTTATTTTTTAAATTGGATGTAAACTTGTTTACTATAGGCCATAATGTGTCAAATAAAAGAGTTTCAACCCAGAACTTGTAAACTGTGAATGTGATAAACACATTGTTATGTCTTTGTATAGTGAGATGCTTTTCTGTAATCTGTGATAAAAAAAAATTCTGTTGTGCTTGTAAATTTGTTTTTATGCCCCAAAAGTAAGGCTCTGAAATAAATCTTAAAGACTTTTCTGTATTATGTGTCAGTTCAATAAACTTGACTATTTGGGATCCATTTACATTAAAAGCTGAGTTCTCACATTTTGAAATTTTTATCACCCAGCTTCACTTACCCCATCTCTGCTAGCCAAGTGTCTGATTCACTTAACTAGTCTTTGTTAACCAAGTGTCTGATTCACTTAACCCATCTTCGCTAGTCAAGTGTCCAATTCACTTGCCCCGTCTCTGCTAGCCAAGTGTCTGATTCATTTAACCCATCTTCGCTTGTCAAGTGTCCAATTCACTTACCCCGTCTCTGCTAGCCAAGTGTCGGATTCATTTAACCCGTCTTCGCTAGTCAAGTGTCCGATTCACTTGACCCGTCTCTGCTAGCCAAGTGTCCGATTCAGTTGACCCGTCTCTGCTAGCCAAATGTCCGATTCATTTACCCCGTCTCTGCTAGCCAAGTGTCTGATTCACTTGAACCATCTCTGCTAGCCAAATGTCCGATTCATTTACCCCGTCTCTGCTAGCCAAGTGTCAGATTCACTTGACCCCTCTCTGCTAGCCAAGTGTCCAATTCATTTACCCCATCTCTGCTACCCAAGTGTCTGATTCACTTACCTCATCTTTGCTAGCCAAGTGTCTGATTCACTTGACCCGTCTCTTCTAGCCAAGTGTCTGATTCATTTAACCCGTCTTCACTAGTCAAGTGTCCAATTCTCTTACCCCGTCTCTGCAAGCCAAGTGTCCACTTCACTTACCCCGTCTTTGCTAGCCAAGTGTCTGATTCATTTAACCTGTCTCTGCTAGCCAAGTGTCTGATTCACTTAACCTGTCTCTGCTAGCCAAGTGTCCACTTCACTTACCCCGTCTTTGCTAGCCAAGTGTCTGATTCATTTAACCTGTCTCTGCTAGCCAAGTGTCTGATTCACTTAACCTGTCTCTGCTAGCCAAGTGTCCACTTCACTTACCCCGTCTTTGCTAGCCAAGTGTCTGATTCATTTAACCTGTCTCTGCTAGCCAAGTGTCTGATTCATTTAACCTGTCTCTGCTAGCCAAGTGTCCACTTCACTTACCCCGTCTTTGCTAGCCAAGTGTCTGATTCATTTAACCTGTCTCTGCTAGCCAAGTGTCCGATTCATTTAACCTGTCTCTGCTAGCCAAGTGTCCACTTCACTTACCCCGTCTTTGCAAGCCAAGTGTCTGATTCACTTGACCCTTGATAAGAGTAAGCAAAGCAATGATTCATTATCAATTAAACTCATCTTAAAGCCGCTATAAGGAAAGAGTCAAGTTTGTTAAAATTACACTAAGTGCTCCTATCCCCTTCCAAGGGGGAGAGAAAGATACAGGCTGTATGATAACTTGTGAGGGGTAAAAATATTTGGTTTGGGTCATGCTGGCATATCCAAAGTTTGGTACATTCAACATCAATATGTGGTGTCCGTGAAACTCAACAGTCCCTGTTCATTCCTGTGTCAATCTTTGAACCTCCATGATGTGGGGGTGGGGGGGCAATTTGATGTCAATTTAATCCCTATGTTTGATGTAAACCAACCTTAATGTCAGTTGTGAATTTCACACTGATGTCGATCAACCCCAATTATGCTCCCTAAAAACTTCCAGGGGAACATATAATTGCCTTTGTGTCTGTCCATCCAAGCTTATCTCCTAAACCTTTCATCAGAAATGTTCCTGGAGACAAGGTCGTTTGGATCAAGGTCATTTTGGAAATGTCAAGGTCACTCAGAACATAAAAGTTACTCAATTCATCAGGTTTTAGGACACCCTGAGTAACTCGGGTGACCTATTGCAATTGGTCAGCATCCATTGTTGTCCCTTAACAATTGAACATTTTAATTTCTTCTTGATAACTATCATTCCAGTTCTTTTCAAATTTGGAATGAAGCATTTCAAGGGGGACATAAATTGTAAATTTCAGGACTCCTGCACCACTGGGGTCTTAGGGTGAGGCAAAAATTGACCAGTTTTAAAACTAAATACATAGTAATGTAGAACAGAAAGGCCTCTACCAAAATTGTTCAGTTCATAATCCCCGGGGTAGAGGTTCAGACCCCAGGGCAGGGCCAAACTCGGTATATAGTGTGTATGTATAAAACATTCATATAACATCTTTAGTACTGTTGATACTAAATGGATAATTAGAAAGAGCAGGTAGTCCTTTGGTAAATTTGATGATCCCAGGGGTAGGAATTTTGGTATCAGGGGTGGAGGCAAAATGGTCAGTGATTAAATGTGTGAACAATTGAACATTTACCTTCTCGCTAACAATCATTCCAATTCTTTTCAGATTTAATATGATGCATTTTTGGGACAAGGGGGCCATAAATTCAGGATTCAATACCCCAGTCAATGGAACAGGTGATCGATTGGTTTTTTTCCCACACTCAACAATTTTTCAGTTATCTGGTGACGTCCAGTATTTTATCGGTGGAAGAGAGAACCCAGATACAATGTACTGGGAAGAGACCACCGACCTTCGGAAAGTAAACTGGGAAACTCTCTCACTTATATCGGTGCAAGTGAGAATCAAAACTGTGCCGACTAGAGGTGAGTGGTCTTGTGATTTTGAGTGTGATGCTCTAACCACTCGGCTATGAAGGCCCCTGGGAATTGAATACGGGTTGCTGCAGATGAATACGAGTTGCCGTACTTCTACTGGATTCATAAACTCCACAAATACCCTTTCAAAGATACATTGCTGGCTCCTTTAAATGTTCTACCAAGCTCCCATCTCTGCTCCTTACACAAACATCAACTGCTTTGAAGGAGAACTCCATACACACAGTGCTATTGTGCCAGTAGTGAAGTGGTGTAAATCAAATGTGGATTCTAAATCATTCTGACAAACTTTTGGTAATTTTGAAATCACAAAACTTGTATCAAATCAACATTAAAACATATGATTTTACAACACATTACATGACCATACCTCATGATAAATTAATGACTAGACTTTCTGACATCATAGACAGTTGCTTCTTGAACAAAAATGGTAAAAAGAAATATTCATATCTGGTGATAAGTCAACCAAAAAATTATTTTGTTATATACCACTCCTACTCCATGCACAAGTACTCTGAAGTTGATATTAAAAAAGATGCTAGAGTTCCTCATTGACAGTATCTTGGTAGTTTTTGGTGATCAGGTCTTCCAACTGTATGTAATCCCATGGGCACAAATTGTGCTCCTTTGTTAGCTGACCTGCTTTTAGTCTCCTTCCTGCTGTGCCAAAGGGACTTTTAGTTTATCCTCAGTCTGTCCATCCATCTGCTGAATGGGGACTGTTAGGTTACCCTTAGTCTGTCCTTCTGTCTTTCATTCCGAATCCGTTTTCCAGACTTTTCTCCACAATGGATGAAGATATTCAATTGAAATTTATATATGACTTTGTCTTCAATTGTTACACATCAAGTTTGAATTTCGTTACACTTGACCTACTTTTGACTGAATTATGCCCCTTCATAAATTGCAAGAATCAGTTTTCTGAACTTTTCACCCCATTTGATAAAGATATTCAACTGAAATTTTATGCATGGCTTTGTCTTTGATACTTGTATAGTTACAGATCAAGTCTGAGTTTCATTACACTTGACCTACTTTTGACTGAATTATGCCAATTGATAAATTGCAAGAGTCAGTTTTTTGGGTTTTTTTTACTTTTCTCTGCATTGGATGAAGATATTTAATTGAAATTAATGTGTGACTTTGTCTTGGATAGTTACAGATCAAGTATGAGTTTTGTTACATTTGACTGAATTATGCCCCTTGATAAATTGCAAGAATTAATTTTCCGGACTTGTCTCCACATTGGATGAAGATATTCAGATGAAATTTGATATGTGGCTTTGTCTTGGATAGTTACAGATCAAGTTTGAGTTTTGTTATGCTTGGCCTATTTTTGACTGAATTATGCCCCTTGATGAATTGCAAGAATCAGTTTTCTGAACTTTTCTCCACATTGGATGAAAATATTCAATTGAAATTTGTGGCTTGGTCTTGGATAGTTACAGATCTAGTTTGAGTTTCTTATGCTTGACTGAATTATCCTACTGGTAGAGGACTTTGTATTGCCTGCAATACACTCAGAATGCTTGTTATATTCTTATGAAGCAGAATTCATTCAAAAACTTTTACACGAGAAGAAAAAATCTCATGCTGTGGCTTTCAATTCAACATTTAGATATATCTACAATGTTTTATCTATTAAAAGTGATCATTTTCATTCAAATGTCAATTCCATATATCCCAATGACCTTGAAATAAAAGACACCACAGACTCTTCCACATCTGTTTTGTACTTGAATAGTTTATTGAAAATAAATGCAGACAGCAAACTGCCAACTCAGCTTTATGACAAATGGGATGATTTCAATTTCTCCATCATCAACTTCCCTTATCCATGTAGCAATTTTCCAATATCACTTGCATATGGTGTTTACATCTCTCAACTAATTCGATATGCAAGAGCTTGTTCTGCATATGATCAGTTTTTAAATTGAGGCAGGCTACTGACAAACAAGTTGATGTTACAGGAGTTTCTACAGTCTCATTTAAAGTCCGTATTTTGCAAATTCTATGGTCCTTATAACGATCTAGTTTGCCAGTACAACCTCCCAGTAGACCACATGCTGTCTGACACGTTTCATACCAATTGTTAGACCATTCTTGGCACACTGATTCTGACTGCAGATTCCTCCATTTACCTGATCAAGATATATAAGCCTCACGGCGGGTGTGACTGGTCAACAGGGGATGCTTACTCCTCCTAACCACCTGATCCCACCTCTGGTATGTCCAGGGTTTCGTGCTTGCCCATCTCTTTCTATAGGAATTACGAGATTGAGTACTGTTTGTTATCTTAGCCTGTTCATACAGTATTGTACAGTACACAGACATGTCATCTGTTTGAATGTCAGTATATACAGTAACGGCACCAATTGGTTTATCTAATGCGAGTTGTTCATGCATTTAAACCATAATGTATGACATCTACTGTATGTATAGATAAAATTTATTTCTTCTAGAACACACTTGTAGATACATAAAATTTGGAATGTTAGCAATGTTCTAACCTACTCCCGTGATAGTTGTGAACAATTCCTAGCATTAATCATGAGTATAAAAATCAGCTCAAATTTTACTATATGTTAAAACTTCTTTTTCTAAGAGGACAAAACATAGTTTGTATACTAGGAAGAAAATTACCCTCTATGAACTTCATATATTAACCTGCACACAATGATTACTGGAAAGGTGACCTGTTCAACTAACATTAAAGTCAAAATTTCTTTCAGATGGTTTAAACACTGAACTTAAACTATGAATCATCTTTAACTCTAAAAATAAATATCCAAATGGCATTATAATGAAAAGAAGAAAACTTAAAGAGATATAAAATTGCCCCTGCAGAATTTGGATCTCATATTTATTTCTGCTGAGAGAAGTTTGTGTAAATTGATTCTGAGTTCATCCCTGAAATTGTCAGTGCTGTAATCTAATAATATATTATTACAGTCTCAAGGAAATATAGGATTATGGCGATAAATGGTTAAAATCATTGAAAAAGAAAATGCAATACTGGCACTATTTATCAGATCTTGACCAATACATGCGAGTTTCACGAAGAGGCAATCTTTGAAAGAAGTGCACACCGTAACAAATTTGCTTTCATGAGAATTCAACAATCATTAATCTACACTGCTAGTCTGTTCCTAAGTTCAGCATTTCTATACATACACCGATCTCATCATGTCTACTCTACATGTATATCTAAATGCAGAATAATGTAAATTTGAGGTAAATATTTTGACTAAGTAATGATCAAAATATTGTATATCAGGTAGTTTTGGCATGAAGACTATTTGGTGAGTTTTATCTCCAAAAATGGTTTTTAATTCTTGGAGTGGTTTCATTTAAAAAGACTTTGTGTATCAGTTATATGGAGAGAAATTTTAGTGCTTTTATTTTGGCAATTTTTTTTTCATCCACTAAAAAGCTTCAAAATATTCAGTTTGCCAAATTTACCTGATATATAATACAATTCAAAAGTAAAAACTGAGATGTTTTCTAGCAGAAATAAACAAGGCAAGTATGGAGAATAAATGTGAGAGTAAAACTATAAAACCCATCTTTTTACAAAAAAAAAAAAAGTTCAGCACCAATAAATAATGAAAATCTAGCAAAACTAGCTCATATATCCAAACAGGACAGTTTCTGCAGCATTTCTTCAGTGCTAGGGATTTCTCCGGAGTTTGGATGTCATGAGACGTCTAGCTGGACAAAACACCAGTGACCTTCTCTGTCACAGGGTCATCCACCAGATGGTTGTGAATGGCCATCAAGTCTGTGAAGTATCTGACCGTTTTGACCTTGAGTTCCAGGGTTGCATCCTCATCACAAACAAAAATAGATCGTGGGTGCTGCTGGAAGGCAGAGACTGTCCACATGTGACATACCCCCTCCTCTATAGCTTTGTGGAGGGCCAACGCTTTGTGTGCCCCTGTTATCAAAATCATCACCTGTAAAATCAAATACATGGTAACTGTCTACCAACAATTAAATTAAAACTAATGACAGCCAAGGTCTACTGGAGGCATGATACAGTCCCATTAAATTGATGCACTTAAAGTTAGAAAATTTTATTCTGGCAAATCTTTAAAAATTGCCAAAATAGGCTAAAATTATATACCTGCCAAAAAACCCCCCTGCTACACAATATCTCGGATAAATAGCCTGAAACTTGACCCACCTCCCGGGCATCCATCACCGTTCCCACACCAACAGTCAGAGCCTGCTTGGGAACTTTGGACAAATCACCGTCAAAGAAGCGAGCGTTTGCCATGATGGTGTCCTTATTGAGAGTCTTTATCCTTGTTCTCGAGACGAGACTGGACCCTGGCTCATTGAAAGCAATGTGTCCGTCAGGGCCAATTCCTGGAATACAAATACCACTGCAAGTTTCTGAACTAGAAGACTATTCAAACAGAGCATGTCTAAGCTTTGATCCAATCTTTGATGAAAGGATGTTCCATGAAAATGTTCAGTTGAATTTGGGAACAGTGCTAAATCATTACAGCCTTCTTGACTTGTCTAAAACTCAGTGTACATTCTATAAACCCGAGTGCCTTTAATTAGTGTATTCAGAAAGCATAAAACATATAACATTAGGAGAGTGCATGAGAAAATGGGTGAGAAATTATCTGGACCCAGCAGGACAAAGGTTAGTTAAGTTTAATTGACATGCTTGTACATCTATATATAGCATTGACTAGAACTTAACTATCTGTACATCTATATATAGCATTAACTAGAAAACTCTGTACATCTCTATATAGCATTGACTAGAAGTTCACTCTGCACATCTATTTATAGCATTAACTAGAACTTAACTATCTGTACATCTATATATAGCATTAACTAGAAAACTCTGTACATCTATATATAGCATTGACTAGAAGTTAACTATCTGTACATCTATATATAGCATTAACTAGAAAACTCTGTACATCTATATATAGCATTGACTAGAACTTAACTATCTGTACATCTATATGTACCATTAAATAGAAGTTAACTATCCATACTTCTGTATATAACATTAACTAGAAGTTAACTATCTGTACATCTATATATAGCATCAACTAGAACTTAACTATCTGTTAAACTTCCCTGACTTTTGTGCAGTTGGGCCCTGAAGAAATTATATTACATTTCACATATGGATCAAAACAGGAAGTTTTCCTTTCTACTTGAATAACAGACTTATATAAAACACCTGCAAAGAAAATTGACATGAAGGAAAAGCATAAGATATCATGAGTAATAATATTTTGAAATAAAATTATTAGCTAAAACTGCAAATTACTGGACAAAAAAAATTAAACTCCAGTTGGATGTTTACATTTGGTGTCAAGATCTGCAGCCTTTCAAGACCTAATCCATTGTGTACACCATTAAAGCAAGAAACTTGAAAAGAGCAAGAGATCTCCGGGCGATAATGCTCACCTGAGCCCCCCTATTACATGAAGTGGAACACTAAAAGTGGCTCAACAATAAGCTTAGACATGCTGTAGGACCACTATAACACTTAAGTCTACACATTTAAGGGTTCTTACATATCATTTTCCCAAACTGGAATTGTTATACTGCTATTTGAGATTAATTCATACATAAAAAAAAAGAACTTGTTTGTAATGTAGATAAATCCAGTCAGGCTAGAGCAATTTACACTATTGTTTGATACCCAATTATCAAAAGTATGTAACATGGATGTCCACTTGCCTCTACACTGTAAGCTAACTCTAACCTTCAGGATGTCATAATCCAGAGTAAGAGGTACTCGCATACAACTACATAAAGTAAAATAAGAGTAACCCCTATGTAAAACATTGACCCTGTATTGTGAAATTCTTGCATAGCAGTTTTATAAATTCCATCCTTCTGGTTCTTAAAAAAGATTTTTAGTGAATTTTCATATGCCTATATAAAACTTTGTAGCCCTGACATGACCATGCAAACTTGAATCGATACTGCATGAGGATACTTGCTCATTGATCTGACACACTGTACCATTACAGTCCCTCTTGACTAGATTTTTCTATAGATTCTTCTGTGGAACTTTTATCCCCTTTTATGGTTTAGCCCTGACCCTTGGGTTCAAGGTTAATTGAACAAACTTGAATCTTCATTATATATAGTTTCCCTCAGGGCAGTTTGAATCCCCTTTACTCGAGGATGCTTATTGGTAGATTTGGGTGAAAATTAGCACGGACAGTGGTTCTGGAGAAGAATAAAAATGGAAAAGTTCATGAAGATACTAACAAATTTTGATTAGACTAGAGAAACAGCCCTATGATAAATCTGAAAATCAAAAGGTATCTTCCTCTGCCTTATGATCAATATTCCAAAGAAAATCATGTATCACAGAAAGTGTTGATGGAGAGACAGAGTGATTATTACAGAGTATCTGCCATGTGGCAGGGTCCTAGAAAGCTTATCTAAGTCTATGGCTCAGTTGAGCTGTCATGAACATATGATTGACATTTATTTCTGCATTTTTTTATGTATTTCCTCAATGTATGTGCTATTCCTCCTTAAACTGTAAATTTAAATTATCCTGGGCTTTACATTTACTTTGAAAATTACAGGTAATTCCCCAGTGTACAGGTCCCAGTTACTTACCCCCGACAAACAACTCGATGCCCCCTGCCTCTGTGATCTTCCTCTCAAATTCCTCGCATTCCTTGGTGACATCAGTGGCATTGCCATCTAGAATATGGGCATTTTCTGGCTTAATGTCAATGTGTTTGAAGAAGTGGTTCCACATGAATGAGTGGTAACTCTCAGGATGATCTCTAGGAAGTCCTTCAAATATACACGTAAACGATAACGGCACATCTGGTCTCAAAAATTTACAACATTAAAGAAAGACAAAACCTTTTTTAATTCATGATGGATATTATAAAATAATGCAGTTTCGTGTAATTTGTCTCATACTGTCAAATTTGACCCACTTTCTCAATTTTCACAAAATTTAGTTAAAATGCTGATTTTTGTTTCAGAAAACACGGAGCACAGTTTTGGAGAAACAAATTTTTCTATTCATATATTTATGTACTGGAAAGATAAATCAATGGTTTGAATTAAATACAGAGAATCATGTTCAAGCCTGTGTTCAAAGTTTTCAAAAAGAAAATGGTGACAAAAATTCAGAGCTCCTGATAAGGTGCTTATGAGGGTAAATACTCATTAAAATTTACCAAATACACATTAAAGTTGAAAATCAAGAGTACAATTACTCATTAGCGAATGTAAATATGCTTTATACTTACCAAGTAATATGTACTGTAAGTACGAATTATCTATTCATATGAATATTCATGGGAATCAGGATTAGAATAGATAATCAGTAACCCTTGCTTGTCATAAGATGCGATTAAATGGGACCGGCTTTTGGATGAGACCTCAAAAACCAAGGCCCTGTGTCACAGACGGTGTGGCACGATAAAGATCCCTCTCTGCTCAAAGGCCTTAAGCTACAATCATAGGCCTAAATTTTGCATCCCTTCTCTGGCAGTGGTGATGTCTCCATAAGTGAAAAATGATGTTAAGCAATAATCAACCAATATTCTTATGAACTGAGGCTAATTCAGAGCTTGATCTTACATGAAATAATCGCTATGAAAAACGTTTAGATGACAATGGTAATTATTAAATATGGCAACTGTTCCGAACTGGAGGACGTCTCCATTTGAGTGAAAAATTCTCGAGCGGGAGGTTAAGCAATATATCATCAATCAATTAGTCTGAACTGGCAACTTCTGAGGTCAGTGCACATCGAAGATAAAGAGCAGGAATTACTATAGGGATGACAGTGATTCATGAATCAACATTTTTTACTGATTTGATGGGTTTACTGATTCAGATTCACCAAATTCTATGAAATTATGAATGTTCATTCACAAATATGTTTTTATATTTGGTCTTTTATGTTTCAATTTATTTACCATCAGTTACAGCTTGTATTGCTTTAAAGAAGTATGGTGCAGTAAAAAGCACCAAATAAATAAATAAATAAGAAGAAAGCTTACATTATTGTTTGTTTGTTTTACGTCCCGTCGAGAATTTTTCACTCATATTGAGACGTCACCAGCTGTAGGTGAAGTACCACAAATTTACACCTATGCTTAGCGCTCAGGGCCGTAGCAGTGAGGGTTCTTTAACGTGCCAATGCCTACCGTGACACGGGACCTCCGTTTTTAAGGTCATATCCGAAAGACCCGTGATTCTCACTTCTAATTGCCGAGCGTTTGGCAAAGGAGCAATCACTACCTATTTTTCGTCTTAGGTTTGGCACGAGCGGGGCTCGAACTCACGACCTCCCAGTTACGAAGCGAACGCTCTAACCACTGAGCTACCGCGACCGGTGAAAGCTTACATTATCAATCATAGATTGATTGCTGCTAAAAACATAGCACAGAAAATGTCAACAGAAAACAATATTTCTTCCATTAAACTTTAACTTGAAGTGTTTACTGAAAGGCCGCTCCCGCAGCATTGCTTCACCAAGTATTTTTTTCAAAAAGCATTTACAAGAATGGGAGTCCCGCATTTATTTACTGACTTCCTGTCACATGTGCACTCATTTTTACACCGGTGGAAGGAATAATTCTTCTTTAACAGTACAAGGTGATAGGAATTGAGAGTTCTTTGTTAAATTTGCAGTGAAAACAAAGTGCAAATGATATATATGGGTGGAATAAAGTTGTCTAATTTTAAAGATGCTATGGAAAGACACAAAATCTTTTTACTTTGAAACTGATATTGTTTGGTCGAAAATGCTTTTAATTTCCTGGTTATAACAATTTAATTTATAATATGACAAACAGTTTTGTTTGGTGTTTATGAAATTTATTCAATACTGTGCAATAATTAGTTGTATATTTATGGGTGAAAATCCTTTGTACTTCTCTTCATTGTCATTGAGGTATTGAAATTTATGTTTTAATATGTCAGACACTCGGTCACATAATATCTGATTATATTTAGATTAAATGATGGAATTCTGTATTGGTTGCAAAACAGTAAAGATAAACAGTAAATTAACCAAATAGTTTTTCATTTTTTTTCTGAAAAGCAAAATACTCATTGATTTAATAATCAGGGGGTAAATACTCTTTGTGGTAAAATTTTATGTGGAGCTCTGAAAAATAACAATCTATGTAAAATTATTGAATTATAGCATCATTTTCATGATATCATAATTCCAGTGTATGATATCATGATTCCAGTGTATGATGTCATGATTCCAGTGTATGATGTCATGATTCCAGTGTATGAGGTCATGATTTCAGTGTATGATGTCATGATTCCAGTATATGATGTCATAACTCCAATGTATGATGTCATTTTGATCAAACTGAGAATAACAAATACAGAGTACTACATTGCATTGGATGTCTGCACAAAATACACTTAAAATAAAAAAAACAAATGCAGGACTGTAAATGATAATGGGAAAATAAAGTCCTTATTATAACTGGCCACCAACAAGAATATGAATTCTTACCATTCCTCTCAAGGATTTTACAAAATATAATCTGCCCCATTACAATTAAATATGAAATATGTTTATGCATCAAAAGTGCATGTGAATTTTTAATTCTATATTCAAGAAACAAGTTTTCGCACTGATTTTACCTCCATTTTTAGACCGCCACTATGAAATATAAAAGCACTAGTAGCTGTTTTTTAAAGTTACAATTTCTTCTTGCCACATTGAGAATTGACTTACCCACATATTCGTCCATGTTGAATGTCTTGACATATTTAAAGCTCAGTGCTCCAGCCTTGTGAAATTCTATCAGTTTTTTATAGGTCCCCAATGGTGTACTTCCTGTAAAACATCAACCAACATAATCAAAGTAAATAATAGAAAAATTAACTTAAAAATAGAATACATGCATGTCAATTATGATGTCTCCGCTGAGCGTGTCATTCAGAATAAAGAGTCACGTCATGTGATTAGTTAAAAGTGTGTCAATTACTGGATTTGAGCGAGCTAAGCGAGTCCCAGTACAATTACTGCCTCTGCTTGAGTCATCACTCACACAAAGTACAGCTAGCACTGATGACAACATGTGTGAAGGAATAGAGGAAATTTGCACACATTTAGCTGCACATTGATCAAGGAATATTTGGTGACTCAAAGTGAAATTCCAAAACTCCCATTAAACTCTCTGATTACTACACAAATGCTGCTTTCTCTATTTTATTGGTACATGAAATGACAGATCTGCCTGCCTGCTAGTGCAGTATGAGCTGCCCCTAATCCAGCAGCAACATGCACTGAATAATCTCAGACTTGCAACGTACAATTTTTTGTAATACAATGTAAATAACATGGGTAATATATTATTTTATTACATTTCCGGCAGTGAAATACCGAAATTTATCCTTTCGATAAAATTGATATTTTCACAGTGAAAATAACATAAGTGTTATTTTCACTGTGAAAATAACAACTGAAATTCGTAAAATTCATCCGCGATAAATACAACTACAAAAAATAGTCATGTAATTTTTATGGATATGTTGAATTTTTTTCAACACTTATCATATGTCATACCAAATTATTCAAGGGAAAATTCTATCGTTGAATTAAAATAATCTCCCAAATTTATGTAAAAATAAGGTTTTCTTAAATATTCAGCATTCCAAGGTTTTCAACACATTCAGGATCAGACAAATTAAAATTTGCCTTTTAATTATAATTTGGAATGACTGAATTGAATTCCACAAACTTTTGAATCAACCCTCAACTTCCACTCACCTGGTCAGGAAAGGGCCAGTATGTGACAAATACAACATTACCTTTCAAATCTGAATCAATACAGCAGTGGAACTAACAGATTGTTTATATCATTGGAAGAAAAAAAAAAATCTTTTAAAATCAATCAGTACGATAAAATCATATTCCCAGTTTGAATATAGAAAATGTAATTTACACAAACATTTCAGTAAATTGATGTGTTGTGTGAATTATAATATAAACATTTTGGACAAACCTGTCGGTAATCCCAGTGTGAAATGTCTGTCTGGTCCGGGATTGAAGTCCAGAATTCTTCTTTTGATATATTTAGCTGACCACTCACTGACTTTGTCGTAATTGTCTAGAATCACCAATCTCATCTGTCACACACAACCAAAGCAGCATTATACAATTCAGAGAAAACAAATTACAATATATATATATACACACGATGGAGTATGTGCGATAAATGACATATGCGAACTGGTGCAGTAAATTTTTTTTTAAGTCTTGATATCAAGGGCCTGGGCTTCCAACTAAAATTAAAAAAGTGACATTTGCTCAAAATAAGGAAAAACTTTTCCTATGTAAATGTATTTTGCATTAGAAAAAAAACTAAGTCCAACAGCTGTAACTCCTTTTAGTAAAAAAAAAAAAAGCGCCAGTGTTCCCCTTGCGATCTTTCTATGTAACAAGTTTAATTAAAGTCCCCCAAAGGGTTTAGGAGAAGTTGCGAACTTGACAAAGCATTTCGCAAACAAAAAACAAAACTAAGTCCAAGGGCCATAACTCTAAGAAAAATTGGACAGCATTCCTTTTGTAATATGCACATGCACCTACACATTTGTGATCTTTCTTTGTACCAAGTTTCATTAAAATCCCCCGGAGGTCCAGACAGACGGATAATGCCATACCATAATATGTTCCGTCTTTGACAGCATATAAAAATAATGATTGTTACTACTTTTATGATCATGATGACATTAAAGGAAGAAAAAGTAAGTTATATTAAAATGTTAACCTTCCAATACCATGAATGGAATCACTGTTTTTTATGTTTGGAGAGAAAAATTATATCTGACAAAGGCTCATATCAAACAACAGATTTAGAAATATGGAGAATTTTATAATAAAACAGGAGCAGGTCTGGTTCTGCCTGGTAATGCCACAAACAACTGGTTGATTATTCTGCCAAAGAGGTTAGATAAAAGAACGTAATCTCGGTTGACTACTGGATAGTCCAAATACCCAACCGAGTGGAATCTCCGCCGAGATTAAATTATAAAGTCAATAAACACAGACAAAGGTAATCCCAGTGAAGGCGTCAGTAAAAATATCCAGCCATGGATATCTCAGCCGAGATTAAGACAAAGGGTGCAACCATGGTATTTGATTTCTAATTTGTCACAACTTTTCCTCCATTAATTGATTAAACGTGTTAGGCATACTTTTTGGGTTACAAGCTGCATGTACACGACATTTACCTTGCGAGGTCTAGAGTGCCTTGATTCAGTAAAATCTTCGTCTTGGTATTTTTTGGTCACAAGCTGTAAAGTGAGACACGAACAGCTGATAATAACATAAACTGGTCGAGGTCAACACGACGTCACAAATTATGAAAATAAAAGGCAAAATACACTGGAAATTTATCAATTAAAAATTACGATGTAGTTTTTTTATTCACGTGTTTATTATATATCTTTTGGTGATTGGTTTTGACGACCTGGCGTTTTTGTCGTAAACGTGAACAAAATGAAAGTAGAGTCCCATTTCTGTTAGAATGGCTTCAAGGATCAGCAGACAGTTTCTGCGTAATGCTTTCATTCGTGTATATCGACATAGACATGCATTTAGCATTGACCAAATACGAAGGAGTAAACTTATATCGAAGTACAATTTAAAAGTTGTAAATTTTCACCTTTCATCAGTGCTACGGCATGCCGCATCCAAGGTTAGAGCTCAACACGTGTTCGGAACGGGCACCCTTCTCTGTGCTGTTGCTTTCTGCTACAACGGATCAAATAACAGTAAGCAGATTTTACAGAATTGAAGAAATACCCCTCTTGGAGTGAAGAATTGTATTTTATGTACTTAGCTGAAATGACGACATTGAATGGCTTTGTTGCATCATATCCACTTGCTTAATCACATTTTCATAATAAATTTTCATGTCTTACTGTGTGACCATGCTTGAGGGCCAAACAAAAAGTATTGGTATTGATATTAATAATTAATATCCATTACAGACACGTAGAACGGTGAGTGTTGGATCCAGAATTTCCGAAAGGAGGGGGGGGGGGGGGGGGGGGGGGCATATGAAAGTAAAGTAAAATATTAGCCAAAATACTCAGCCATTCTGGGTTCCGAATCTGAAGTTTTACACTCTTCACTTTATAAGATTGTGGTGACAGAAGGGGGGATCTTGCAACACAACTTTAGATATTTAATCCGCCTAACATTGAACTTGGGGAAAGAAAACACATTTGACGTAAACAGTGTATTGTAACGTCATATTTATTATCAGTGTGTAAGGAAATTTTCAAAAACGTATAGGCACGATAGGAATCCTTGTACAATCAAGGAGTATGATTGAGAAAATATGGTTTACACGCTTTTACAGAATTTATGTAACATCTCAGAATGACATGAACTTGGATAAGATTCAAAATGGTGAAATATCATCCTCATACTTGCATTTGAATTGATGCCATTTTGACCAAAATTTTCGAGCATGAATTCAAAAATCAATTTGATTTTGAAAAGTAGATGAACAAGATCATGATCGATGACTTACATTGTTGAAGAAACAAACACACATTAATTGTCAAACTGTCAGTGCATCCCAGAAAATCAGTCAATTTCCGTTCTTCCTTTAAGAGTATTTTCCAGTATATAATCCCCTGCTGACATTAAAAGTGTGAAGCATAGAATATCAATTTTATTTAAATTACTGTATCATTAAAGAGTACTTGAAATGTGATATATATATATATATATATATATATATATATATATATATATAATAAACTTCGATCGATATCCATTTATTATGAAAATTTGTAAACAATAACATACATCAATCTTTGTTTACAAAATAAATAATAAACTCTTTACAGTGAGCTTCTGTCATAATGTATAACCATAATTTTTTGTGAAACTTTATAAACATATCAGACAGGAGATTTTGATTGTTAAAAGTGAATAAAATTTGGGAAGGGGGGTGTGTGTATCATGAGTCAGTCCCTGTAATACCAAGCTATAAACTATAAACACTATTTTTAGATTTATTTAATATGACATGGGGATTCATCTTTTTTGTTCTAGTAACTAAAATAATCAGGAAATTCTCTTAAAGCAGTATAAGCTGTCAAAATTGTTATTTTGGGGTCCTAAAATTTAATCGAAAATTTTGTAAACATCTACCTTCTAATACCTTATTTTATCGATTAAACTTTTGACATGTTGTATTTTTTGCATTAAATGCAAAAATGTTCGACAGTTGAAATTAAGTCTTCCCGTACCTTAATTTTCCCGACATTATTTCCGTATGCAATGACCTAAAGTTGAACTCATTCGGCAAAATCAAATGCGCAAGCGCAATATTTCCGGTAAGCACAAAAGATGTCTGACACGAAAGGTTCGAAGCGAGGGAGAAAGTCGACTTTGGAATTTTGCGTAATGTTTCGAGCGATCCCTTAAAACCATCATAACTAAAAAACATACTATCATAACTTAAAAACATATAACATCGTTAACAATGCCAAAATAATGATGGTAACTAGATTTTATCTCACCTCGCCGTCCATATTTTAATGACCCGGATACAACCCGATCCACCCCGATCAGAATCATTCGTGTCAACATCGGTTATCTTCGGGATTGTCGCCGACGATTAATCAGCTGCCATTGTTAGGGTCAAACAGAATGTCGAGGAATATATTTTTCATCACGTAAAGGTGTGTAAATGATGCATAAGAGAGGAAATTCGATGCAGTTCTTTTTTTCAATCATATCAACGTTCATTTAACCTCTTTTAATGCCACTATAAAAAAATGCAATTTTGGCAGCTTATATTGCTTTAAATTCTCTTCGATTCCACGCTCTTTGCGCAGCATTACTGATGATTGATTATGGGAAGGGTGGGTGGGTGGGAGATTTTTCAGCTACCACATTATTGAAGTAACACTGTTTAAGGCAAACACCTTTGGCCACCAAAAGTGCATGGGATTCAACATGCCATGGATGCCAAGTGTAGCAAAGGTGGTATCTTCCAATACTGGGGATTGAACCCAGAACCTCTGCAACCATGGTCCAGTTTTCTAAATATCAAGACAAAGGATTAACCCACTAGCCAAAGCTAGTAGAAAGGCCAACATATCTTTATCAAACACAACTTATGGCATTATGTTATTATAAAGTCGTTTTGTACAGCAAAACACCAGTTAAGTAGCACATTGTGACAGAATATCTGGATTTTATGGTTACTCTGTGGATAGTCATGTATCAGATTTTGTGTCAATTATATATTTTTACCATTAACAAAATTACTTTTTCCTTTTGTTTGCAGTTTACAATTTTAAAAAAAATTACATCTTCCCTTTGTTTACAGTTTACTAACTCAATTTGAGTTTATCATTTTGTACAGATTATCAAAATTACAGATTTTGTACAGATTATCAAAATTACAGATTTCATATTATATACAGTACTTGCAGTTTGGCCTTATTTGTGATTAGTCATTTACCAAATGTTTTTCCAGATGCTGCTCAACTGCTCTCATGTGCTAGGAGGAAAGACTATGCCGAAGTGGAGAGGTAACATACAGAATACAAACAGGAAACACTAAAAACCACAGGTTGTTATGGTAACATACATAATATAAGCAGGAAACACTAAAAATCACAAGTTGTTATGGTAACATACATGATATAAACAGGAAACACTAAAGATCACAGGTTGTTATGGTAACATACAGAATACAAACAGGAAACACTAAAAACCACAGGTTGCTACAAATGAAAATAATTGCATTTAAAACACACACAACAAATTTCATTTGAATTTTTCCAGGCTCCTAAAAAGTGGAGTAGATGTGAATTTAAGACACCAACTAGGATGGACAGCTCTCCATGTGGCTGCGATAAATCACGACTCCAGGTAACAGACATTGACAGGATGCTCATTGTTCAATGCAACTGCATGAATAAGATGCCTGATGACTTCAGAGAGTACACTAACCACAAATTTGAAAATTAAAAAGCAGAGAACAAAGCAATCAACATTAACAGATTTGGAAGGAAATTGGGCCTTCTCTTTTGAAAAATCTTGTACCACATAAAACAGTATTAAAAACTTAGTTACTAGCAGAGAAAATGCTACAACCAAGTTACTTCAGGAGGAATAATGTGTTGTCATAATGGCCGACTTCCATTCGAAACTTAGATAAAAATATATAGACATCATCAATACATATATAACCAGTATCCTTTTTAATCTAATCGCCTAGCTTAGTAGCTCAGTCAGATTTCTTATTAGCTGCTGATCTGTAGTTGGTATGCTCAAGTTCAGCATGGATTTTAATGTTGTGTTTCGATTACTTTCTACGTAAAACTGCATTTTTCTCCAAATGAGGTCAATTTGAATGGTTTCAATTTCAAGATATCATTGTCTGTATGTTACAATTTCCATCTGTATCAGATTTTTCTGGCGTGTTATTTCTCCTTAATCAGTTAAATCAATACAATATATTATTAAGGCCTATGCCAGATACAAGCAATTCATGTAAAGGATGTGTGATGTCTCAATATCCAAAACAGGGGAAACAATTTGAGATTTTTTAATTCCTAGACTCGTGGGGCTGCTATTGAAATTTGGAGCTGATCCAAACCTCGGAGATGAATATTCCACCTATTATATATTTGCCAGAGAACACAGATTTGATCCATTGAGTGGTAATAACATTTTCATTGTTGGATAATAGGGAGCTTAATCACAGGTGTTTTTTTTTTCTGATATAAGTTTAGATAATGTTATCTTACTTGTCATAAATTTGTACAGTTTCTTTCTTACCACCGTTTTTGTCAAATCATTAAATTTCATAGTGGTTTAATTTTAGTGTTTTTGTGATATGGATTTGCCCACAAAGAGAAACTAAATTTCAATATAAAATAAGAAACAATGTTTAACATGACATCCAGGCCCCACATGCTTATATTTTTTCAAAGCATGAAAATTTGATCTTACATTATTGCTTGACGTAAGCCACATGAGAGACTCGGGGTGACTTACTAAATTGGTTTGGTGGTTGTCTATTGTCATTTGTTAACACTTGTCTGTTGATGTGTGTGTTGTATTATATTTTAAATTATTTCAGCTTCCTAAAAAGAAAAGTTTCGCCTAATCACCCTTGGAACTTTGAAGATTGAAAAAAAATGGGGAGGGTATTTAGAACTGTGCTTTGAAATATTTCCATCAACATTTTGACTTTGATAAATGTGTAAATAGATAATTTTGGGGATTCAGGTTGTTAGAATAGGTCCTCAGTACCCCTTGCTTGTCATAAGAGGTGACTAAATGGGGTGGTTCTTTGGATGAGACCGCAAAAACTGAGGCCCTGTGTCACAGCAGATGTGGCATGATAAAGATCCCTCCCTGCTCAAAGGCCATAAGCGCCGAGCATAGGCCTTCACCGGCAATGGTGACATCTCCATATAAGTGAAAAATTCTGAGCGGGATGTTAAGCAATATATAATCAATCAATGATATATTGTCTCGGGGGACTTTTACGGTGTAGGGTGCTCAGTAGGATAAATACAGTAACTTTGTAATGCAGCAATTAGAAGACAATGTGTCTCACACAATCCAGAAGCCAAGTCATGTGGTCAAAATCACAAGTGAAAAAAATATTTCTCTGGGTCACAACTTTGTAACAAAGAAATATTAGAAGCTAGCTCTTACTTGGCACAGTGACCATATTATTTTTCATGACCCAGAATCAAGTAGAAGTAGCCAGTGTCAAGGTCACTGGTAAACCTCAGAAATATTTGTTGGAGGTCATGATGTTGTTATCAAGTAGTTATCAATTATCAGAAGATGATGCTTGGCCAAAAAAAAAAAGAAGAAGATTCTTTATGACAAGATTCAGGTGAAACCAGGTCATTTGGCCAAGGTCATGATCCCTTGTAAAATAAAATGTTTAAAACATTTTCTTGGCCATAGCTTTGTAATAGAGTACTTGTAAAAGTTCACACTGGACACAAAGATTGATTTTGGTTATGGTAGTCTTGAGTTATGGTCAGTTGGCTCAGGTCAAAGTAACAAGACAAAGTGTTTGGAAAATTTGTTCAGGCAGTTATTTTTATATGGGGGGGGGGGGGGCATTAGAAGATCATGCATGTTTGGGAGGAGTCAGACAAGGATTCCAAACCAAGGCCATTGTTAGAAAGTTTTTAAGAAATTACACAGGTCACATTATTTTACAAACAAAAATAGAAGAAATGAATTTCACTTTAAATATTTGAGAGAGTTTGAAAGATGTATTCATTGCATGATCAACATTCAATTCAATGTGCTTCTAATTCTGTTTAATTTAATGTACTTCTAATTCATGTCAGTTCAATGTACTTCAGTCTAATTCATTTTCAATTTAATGTCTTCTAAATCAATTCAACTCCGATATCTCGGAATATCATGGATATGTCGAACATTTTTCTCAGTCCCATCAAGTTCTAGATAATGAGGATTGACTGTACCCCTAATTCAATTCAATGTACTTTCAATTCAATTCCGTGTACTTCTAATTCAATTCAATTCAATGTTATTCTAATTCAAAGTTTTTCATTGTATGATACTATTGAAGGTTAATCAAGGTCCTCTTGCTCATGAGAACGTTTTATTCTTGTCAATAGTGATGATGATTAGAGAAGAAGAGTTTAATGAGCGATTGAGTCAGAGAGCGAATTTCAAGGACTGCACACCTCTACATTATGCCGTCCTCATGGAGGATTTCACAATCGTCAAATTGTTGCTAGATGCAGGTAAAAGTTGTGAACTTTTTTGTCAATGAAAAACAATAAGAACTACACTAGTGTGCAGGGTATGAATTTTAGGTGCTATCAAAACATCCAGCTGCATATTCTGTGTTTACAGGAGCAGATCCCACTCTTGAAAATGCAAATGGCCACAAACCAATAGACTACACCAAAACCCAATCATTAAAAGCCCTGTTATCAACAGCAGAAACAAAGGTATCACCATTTTAGTCTCTGTCTTTGTTGAGAGAAAGTATGTAAGTTTTATGAACTCACAGCCATAATCTCAATTGAGCTGTTCTGTGTGGTAAAAATTTGTTTCCTGTCTGTCTATTGTTGCTGTTTGTGATTGTTGTAAAAATTCACATTTTTATACGCCCACATAAATTGTGGGCGTATTATGCTGCACCACTGTTATCCCTCCATCCATCTGTCCCTTTAATTTGTCTCACATCTAAACCCTCGGGGGAGGTTTTAATGAAACTTGGTACAAAGAAAGATTACATGTGTAGATGTGCATAAAACAAGGGGAACCCTGTCCAATTTTTCTAAAGGAGTTATGGCCCTTGGACTTTGTTTTCTCTGTGCAAGATACTTTGTTTTTGCAACTCCTCCTAAACCCTTGGAGAGATTTTAATGAAACTTGGTACAAAGAAAGATCACAATGTGTAGATGTGCATATTACAAGGGGAATGCTATCCCAAAATGTTTGAAAGGGTTATGGCCCTTGGACTTAGATTTTTGGGGTCAATAACATATGCGAGTATATCATGTACCAGTGTAGTGGAGCTCTATTTTTGACTTTGATTCAGTATATTGTGATAAATTTTAATCAAGCTGAAAGGGAATCATGTTGGTTCAAATGAAGAGATATATCCTCTTCAAGCAAGAAACAATATGGAAATAGTGAAAATTGGCTGGGTGTACGTATTTTTTAAAATCTTCGTCTCAAAAACCATTGAATAAGAAATACAAAATTTGTTAAAAAGCTTCATAACAGATTAAAGATTGTCCAATCCATAACCCAAGGGACCTGGGCGGGGTCACAGAAGGGATCTAAATCCATAACCCAAGGGACCTGGGCGGGGTCACAGAAGGGATCTATATCCATAACCCAAGGGACCTGGGCGGGGTCACAGAAGGGATCTAAAGTTGTACAGCAGAATATACAGAAAGAACAATTATCATCTTCATCTTAAGGAAAAGGACAATTTGTCATATTAATATGCATGTTGTACATTTCCAATGTTTTTGCCTTTGCTGTCTTTACGAATTGTATTAACGGTCATTTTCTTATGAATGCACTGCAGCATTGTGCATATGAATCTTGATGAATGTAATATTTTGCCTATTTTATTAACGACTGGGAATTTCAACAAAAAGAAAGTAGAATGTAAATATTAAACAATGAATGTCATTTTGAAAATACATGAGAGTATGAACTGCAGCACTACAGGCCAGCATACTTCTCTCGAAGCATATTAGCCAGTATGAAGCCTTGCAGGTCATACCCTCATGTACTTCAAAAGGAGAATTTATTTCATAAATGCAAAGTAAGCGTCCATGTAGTTTAGACTGATGTTGCTCAATCCATGACCCACAGAGCCAGAGCATAGCCATAACGGTGACTTTATGTTGCACGGTGACTTTATGTTGCACAGTGACTTTATGTTGCACGGTGACTTTATGTTGCACAGTGACTTTATGTTGCACAGTGACTTTATGTTGCACGGTGACTTTATGTTGCACAGTGACTTTATGTTGCACGGTGACTTTATGTTGCACAGTGACTTTATGTTGCACGGTGACTTTATGTTGCACAGTGACTTTATGTTGCACAGTGACTTTATGTTGCACAGTGACTTTATGTTGCACAGTGACTTTATGTTGCACGGTGACTTTATGTTGCACAGTGACTTTATGTTGCACAGAGAAAAATTTTTAAATCCTTTTTCAGTAACATGGGATGGGGGTGGGGGTTCAGTGTCAGATTCAACTTTCTTCATTTTTTTATACTACCCCCCCCCCCCCCTCCCAGGGCAGGGGTGTAGCCACAGTAGCTATTTAAAGGTTTACATATCCTGGAATCGTCTCAAGAATTGAGTTAGTTACAGTTTGTCTAATTAGTGTGTGAGCATCCTCACATTCTGATGATTTCATTTTGTTCAGATCCCAGGGTCACAGCTGGTCAGAATTGGGGCTTTAAGTTATATACTGTTAGTATTTCAATCTCGTCTTTATTTATGGTCACGTGACTAGTAAGTATTTCAATCCCTCTGGTGACTCTGGTGAGCATTCGGGGTCAAAATCCTCTCGCTGTACTCTGCACCGTTTACCATTTAATGATAGACTCTGTAGAGAATACTCAGGCTTTTACTGTTCCTTAAAAGTGTGCACTATAATAGCCGGGGAACTAATTTTACTGACATCGTATAATATTGGAAGACATAAACAATTTTCTTCTGTGATCAAAAATGTAGATGAATGTACACTTACAGAATTAGAGGTATGTATGGAATCAGAAAAACGATGAATGAAAAGGTCGCTGATGCTGCTAATTGAATATTGGGAAAGTTCCTACCTTCAGTCGTTGTGCAGATGCGTGCCTCCTAGGCATGGTTTACTTCACAGAGGAACAACTCTGGACAGGCACATCTTCCAGTATTTAGACAACAACCTCTGAATTTCATTCTGTTTAGTTTGTAGAGTTGAAAGAGAAGAGAGCAGCAGAGGAGAGAAGAAAATTCCCACTGGAACAGAGACTGAGAGAACACATCGTAGGACAGGATGGAGCCATTAATATAGTAGCTGCTGGTAGGTATTAAATGTAAGATAGGACATCAATATAGCTGCTGTCTGTCCTGGTGTCTGTATAAGTGTTTCATTGTCTGTCCAGGAGTCTGTATAAGTGTCTCAGTAATCTGTTCTGGTGTTTGTATAAGTGTCCTGGTGTCTGTAAAAGTGTCTGTTTTGGTGTCTAAGTTTCTGTCCTGGTGTCTGTATAAGTGTCTGTCCTGGTGTCTGTATAAGTGTCTTAGTGCCTGTCCTGGTGTTTGCACAAGTGTCCTGGTGTCTGTATAAGTGCCCTGGTGTCTGTATAAGTGTCTCAGTGTCTGTCCTGGTGTCTGTATAAGTGTCTCAGTGTCTGTCCTGGTGTCTGTATAAGTGTCTCAGTGTCTGTCCTGGTGTCTGTATAAGTGTCTCAGTGTCTGTATAAGTGTCTGTCCTGGTGTCAGTATAAGTGTCTCAGTGTCTGTCCTGGTGTCAGTATAAGTGTCTGCCCTGGTGTCTGTATAAGTGTCTCAGTGTTTGTCCTGGTGTCTGTTTAAGTGTCTGTCCTGGTGTCAGTATAAGTGTCTGTCCTGGTGTCTGTATAAGTGTCTTAGTGTCTGTCCTGGTGTCTGTATAAGTGTCCTGGTGTCTGTATAAGTGTCTCAGTGTCTGTCCTGGTGTCTGTATAAGTGTCTCAGTGTCTGTCCTGGTGTCAGTATAAGTGTCTGCCCTGGTGTCTGTATAAGTGTCTCAGTGTTTGTCCTGGTGTCTGTTTAAGTGTCTGTCCTGGTGTCAGTATAAGTGTCTGTCCTGGTGTCTGTATAAGTGTCTTAGTGTCTGTCCTGGTGTCTGTATAAGTGTCCTGGTGTCTGTATAAGTGTCTCAGTGTCTGTCCTGGTGTCTGTATAAGTGTCTGTCCTGGTGTTTGCATAAGTGTCTTAGTGTCTGTCCTGGTGTCAGTATAAGTGTCTGTCCTGGTGTTTGCATAAGTGTCTTAGTGTCTGTCCTGGTGTCTGTATAAGTGCCTTGGTGTCTGTATAAGTGTCTCAGTGTCTGTCCTGGTGTCTGTATAAGTGTCTGTCCTGGTGTCAGTATAAGTGTCTGTCCTGGTGTTTGCATAAGTGTCTTAGTGTCTGTCCTGGTGTCAGTATAAGTGTCTGTCCTGGTGTTTGCATAAGTGTCTTAGTGTCTGTCCTGGTGTCTGTATAAGTGCCCTGGTGTCTGTATAAGTGTGTCAGTGTCTGTCCTGGTGTCAGTATAAGTGTCTGTCCTGGTGTTTGCATAAGTGTCTTAGTGTCTGTCCTGGTGTCTGTATAAGTGCCCTGATGTCTGTATAAGTGTGTCAGTGTCTGTCCTGGTGTCTGTATAAGAGTCTCGGTGTATGTCCTGGTGTCTGTATAGTGTCTTAGTGTCTGTTAAAATATCTGTATCAGTATCTGTGTACAAGTGTCTGTTATACAATTTCTGTATATTACAGCAATAAGACGTAAGGAAAATGGCTGGTATGATGAAGATCATCCCCTTGTCTTTCTTTTTCTGGGATCTTCTGGAATTGGCAAGTTTCAAATCATAGTTATTTATCAATACAAATAGATTTCAGTCATTTTATATCAAGTTCTTACAATACTGACGAACAGAAGTTTGTGGATTTTGTCAGTCTCTGATTTAACAGGTATTTTTTAGCCCTCTTTTCTAATTGGTATTTTACCAGGTAAAACAGAATTAGCCAAACAAGTTGCCAAATATCTTCATAAAGACCTCAAAAAGGTAAGTTAGTCAAGCGTGACACTGAGATACAATGCAGTGTCATTAAACATTAAAAGATACAGGTAACACAGATGTGTTCAACAGCTGGGATGTGTTGAAGTGAGCCGCCGGTCACAGACTTTATGTCGTAAGAGACGACTAAATGGGGCGGTCCTTCGAAACGAGGGTCCCGTGTCACAGTAGGTGTAGCATGATAAAGATTCCTCCCTGCTCAATGGCTGTAAGTACAGAGCATAGGACTAAATGTGCAGCCCTTCACTGGCAATGATGATGTCTTGGTAATTTCAAACACCCCAGTTTTTTAGTCTCAAGCATGACTAATGTGATATTTACCTGTAAAATTTACCCGTGATATTTTTGTTGAACACGGTGTTTTGTTACCCCACTTGACCTTACAGGTTAATGACATGTTAAGTTGACTGACATACTAAACGAATCCATGCGTAGACTGCTTGCTGAAAGTAACCAAGTAATACCTTTAGTATTGGACATTATAGAATTAGTTTTCCAGTGAAATGAAAACAAAATAAGATAAATTTATTAAGATCATGGTTTTCTTTTAAAATTGTTTGGCTTTTCCTTGTCATTTTACACTTAGTAAGACAGGCTGGGTAAGAAATCCAATGAAGGATGAAAGTGCAAGAAAAAAAATTTAGAACAGCTTCATTACAAGACAATGAACAAGCAGTTGGACATTGATTTGATCAAACGTGCCTGTATTGGGTGGACTTCCGACAGCCAGTGCCGAGTGCCTGTATTGGGTGGACTTCCGACAGCCAGTGCAGAGTGCATGCATAAAATGCTTCCCGCAATAAAAGTTAGGAAAAAGAATTTTTGGTATTTTGGAGACGTGTTGGGCATTGAAACGACATGTGTGATATCATACTTTGGCTCAAAATGGCTTTGTATAAAATGTGGTTATTTTGCGCTGAATTAATGCAAAGTAACTCAGATAGTGATTCTAACAGTTTTGTTTCTGTATACAGAGAAATATTTGCCCCGGTTTTATTTTTGTCCCTTTCACTGTCGTCAGTGAGAAGTTTAAGACTGAGTGAACTGTTTTTCTCTCTTGTCTCTCTTTTAACACAGCACGTTTCAGGGCAAATTTAAAATGGATTGAAACTGTTTGCAAGTGTAGAAGGGTAACAAATAACCCTGTATGCCGTCTCATTAATTTAATAAAGAAACAACGTCTACATGGACTATCACAGGATAAAATAGACTGTGTAGGTGTTTACAATGGAGACAAACATGTAGGTCGAATTAATGTGATGCTGATGTTTAACTCTGCATGTCTCGAACCCCCAGATATCTTGGAAGTTTTTTTTAAAATTCCTCCAACTTCAACGTGTTGAAATTCAACAGTATTTCATAATTTTGTTCTCTTTAGAATACTTACATCATCATATTGAATTTTTCAGGGATTTATAAGGATTGACATGTCAGAGTACCAAGAAAAGCATGAGGTAAATAAAGTTTTGTTTTAAACCCATGGGTAGATGGGGTGTATCTTTAAATTTCTGCAGAATTTCAATATGGAAAATAAAGCTCAGTGTCTGATAATGCTTTGAAAGGTAGATTTTGAAATATTTTGAAATGCAGGCCTTTTAATTACTGTTATTGATTAACTGTTTTTTGTTGTTTTTTTAACTCACCTGAGCCAAAGGCTTAGAACTTTTCTGATCAAAACTTTCTGTTGTTGTCATCAGCATGAACTTTCAAAATTTTCATCTTCTTCTTCATAACCACTGGGCCAATTTCAATTAAATTTGGCAAAAGGCATCCTTGGGTGAAGGGGATTCAAATTTGTTCAAATGAAGGGCAACACCCTTCTCCAAGGGGAGATAATGGCAAAATAGTGAAAAAACACTGACAAATTTTGATAATCTTCTCCAGAGCAACAGGTCAATGTCAATTTAAATTGTACAAATTGTGAAAGAGGATTCAAGTTTGTTCAAATGAAGGGCCATGCCTCCTTCAAAGAGGAAATAATCACAGAAATAGGGTGGGGTCATTTAAAAAGCTTCACAAGAACCACGGGGCCAGTAAAGTTCAAATTTACATTGAAGCTTTCTTACATAGTGCAGATTCATCTTCATAAAATCACGGCCCCAGGGTGTAGTATGGGGCCACAACAGGGGATCAAGGTTTTATACGCAAATATATAGAGGAAATCTTTTATATGGACAAGGAGACTCAGTGTGGCTCATGGGCCTCATGTTTTTTTGGTGAGAACTGTATTTCCATCTGATGGCCTACATCTTTACAGGCTGATGGCCTACATCTTTACAGGCTGATGGCCTACATTTTTACAGGCTGATGGCCTACATCTTTACAGGCTGATGACCTACATCTTTACAGGCTGATGGCCTACATCTTTACAGGCTGATGACCTACATCTTTACAGGCTGATGGCCTACATTTTTACAGGCTGATGGCCTACAGTTTTATAGGTTGATGGCCTACATTTTTACAGGCTGATGGCCTACATCTTTACAGGCTGATGACCTACATTTTTACAGGCTGATGACCTACATTTTTACAGGCTGATGGCCTACGTTTTTACAGGCTGATGACCTACATTTTTACAGGTGGCAAAATTTATTGGCTCCCCTCCAGGATATGTCGGACATGAAGAAGGAGGACAGTTGACCAAGAAATTGACAGAATGTCCTCAGGCAGTGGTTCTCTTTGATGAAGTGGAAAAGGCTCACCCAGATGTACTGACCATCATGTTACAGCTATTTGATGAGGTGATCTTACAGTACGAGTGTTGTTAAAGTTAGCTATGTACAAACTAATTATCATGTTACAGCTATTTGATGAGGTGATTTTACAGTACGAGTGTTGTTAAAGTTAGCTATGTACAAACTAATTATCATGTTACAGCTATTTGATGAGGTGATTTTACAGTACGAGTGTTGTTAAAGTTAGCTATGTACAAACTAATTATCATGTTACAGCTATTTGATGAGGTGATTTTACAGTATGATTATTGTTAAAGTTAGCTATGTACAAACTAATTATCATGTTACAAATGTTTGATGAGTTGACAATCTAATGATTGAAAATGAATTGCTCTAAAAACTATGTTACATAAACAACCTGCTAATTTTTTCCTGATCCATGATTTTATTTTATTCTTCAGTGTACTAACCTCCGTGGCCGAGTGGTTAAAGCATTGCACTCAAAATCACAAGGCCTCTCACCCCTAGTTGGCGCGGGTTCAAATCCCACTCGCGCTGATATATGTGAGAAAGTTTGCCAGTTTATTTTTGGAAGGTCGGTGGTCTCTTCCCGGATATATTGTATCTGGGTTCTCTCCTCCACCTACAAAAACTGGATGCCACCAGATGACTGAAAAATTGTTGAGTGTGGCAGAAAACAAACAATCAATCAATCAGTGTACTAACAAGTGTATAGACTCAGATCACAGGTGTACAAAGTTCTGATTAAAGATTAAATTTAAGAATCCTCGCAGAGTTAGTGCGTAAGGACTAGTTCTTTGCTGGATCTAAGTGAACTTTACATTTAAGAAACCTATCTGGTTGTAGTATCTGAATTAATGTGTGATGACTTTATATAAGTTACTGTGAAAGTCACCTTGTTCAATATGTGAGAAACAGCACTTGGGATCTTTAAAAGTGAAAGAATAAGTTTAATTATGTGTATTTTTTTATTGTTTTTGTTATTTCTGTTTGTCCATCTGTCAGTTCATCAGTCTGTCTGTCACAAAATTTTGTGACTGTTTCTCCTCCTTTTTGGCTTATCGGTTAGACTTGAAACTTGGTGCAATACTCCAATGCCATTTGCAGATGTGCATATTGTATGGACAATAGGATCCAATTATTATCCTTATAGTGGATCTAAGAGGGGTGGAGAGTGGAAAATAGCTTGTGGACACTTCTCCTATATGACTAATCAGAGTTCATTATTTCTATGTTCCAGTTCATGCTTTCTTCTCCATACCATGCAGTACATTGTGGGGAGGAGGTTTAATCTGGAGCACTTTCAATTTGGGGGAACTGGGGGGAAGATTTGTTTTTCAAAAAAACAATCTCTTATTTAGGTGATCTTTAAAAGAATACAATTGTCAGTAAAGTAATTGCTTTGGAAAATATTTACAATCTGATTATTTAGGGTCGTCTGACAGATGGTAAAGGTAAAACGATCGAGTGTAAGGATGCCATCTTCATCATGACCTCTAACCTTGCCAGTGAGGTCATCGCTAGTCATGCATTACAGCTTAGAGCAGAGGCATCTGAATATGACAAGCACAAGGATGTACAGAAACTTGGTAATGATGTGTATAGGTAATGATATGTATAGGTAATGATGTGATATTTACTGGTATTGACGTGACTGTGTATTGGCAAATAAATGACTGGACAATGGCCAGTTAATGCTAGATAAGTCATGCACAGAACTTTATGATGATGTTCGTTGGAAAGCTGAATAAATCTGACATATAGCTAGTGAATGCTAGATAAATTATGCACAGATTAATTACATGTTTTATTACAGCGAAACTAGATTTGGATTTAAAATTCAAATTCACAAATCTTCAAGGTTTTGAAGAAACACCCAAAATCCAAATCTTATTTACACCAATAGCATTAAGGGATAAATCCAAATTTGTTTATTTTCTGCTAGAGCTCAACTCATTTTAAGTGAACTTTTTTTTATTTTGACAAAATTATCTCCTCAGAAAATCTCAGAATATTAGATGGAAGATATTTTTGTAAATATCAAACTATGTATATCAACACAATGTTTGAAGTGTTGTACAGAATTAAGTTAAACTAAGATATGAGGAAAACTTTATTAATGTTTTAAATTGTTTTTCAGAGGATTTGGAAGCTTCAGAGAAAATTACTATATCCAGAAAATTTAAAGATAATGTAGTTCGCCCAATCCTAAAGGTATGAATAAATGAAGCTGTGTGGTTTGACCAATCCTTTGTGACCGATTAGCCTTGTGGCTTTTGAAAATACTTAGTTTTGGAATACTTAAGCTGAGAATTATTAAAGGAGTTGAATTAAGGCAGTTGATAATAAAACACATTTATTCTAGTAGATTGTAAATGTAGACCAACTTCTGTTTTGTAGATGGCATTCAAGCGTGACGAATTTTTGGGGAGAATCAATGAGTTTGTGTATTTCTTGCCATTTTCACGGTCGGAATTAAGTAAATTGGTGACAAAGGAGCTTCAACACTGGACTGATCAGGTCTGTACAACTTGATATTGACTTCTGAACATAAACTTTATACATTAAGATCACATGAAAGAATTCTGGGAAGAAAAACTCACTAAATTGTTCATACAACCTCATCGTCAGCCTGTTTTAAATGTTCACTGATATCGTGTAGTCCTTCAATAATACAATTGTTGCCTTCAGATCTTTGAGTTTACAAAACTGTTAAATTACCTGTACTAGAAACTGAAAAATACAAATGTTGTTAGGAAAGTATCGTTTTTTTGGTTGTTTTTTTTTTATGTCAGGCTGAAAAGAAACACAACATCAAGTTGGTATGGGATCATAATGTGATAGATGTGCTGGCCGACGGATACGACGTTCACTATGGAGCACGCTCAATCAAATACGAGGTATCGTGACAGAAATAAACCTGATTTTTTTTTATGGTTTTGTTGACCTAACACTATAGACAGATATTACAAAGTATGTCAAAAAGTACAGTAAACATATACATGTATATTATACCTATTACATCCTGTCCTCACCAGAACTGTTTAAAATGTGAGCATCAGACAAAAAGAACTCTGATCGAAAAAAGAAACTCATTATGGAACACTGTAAAAAATTAAATATTCATGTGACAGGTGGAAGCATATTACCATCTACTGTATATGTAATTGCTATTGACTGTCTACAGAAATATAGGAAGCAATCACATGACATGTGTATCCAATCACCGAGTGATATTATGTTCTGAGGCAAATAATAAAACCATCTATATGATGGACTCGGATTTATAGTCGTTAAAGGACTGCCGTCATTTGATTGATTGATTATTTATTGCTTTCTGCCACACTCAACAATTTTTCAGTTATCTGGTGGCGTCCAGTTTTTGTTGGTGGAGGAGAGAACCCAGATACAATGTACCTGGGAAGAGACCACCGACCTTCCGCAAGTAAACTGGCAAACTTGCTCACATAATGCCGCGGCCGAGATTCGAACATGCGCCGACAGAGGTGAGAGGCTTTGTGATTTTGAGCCCGATGCTCTAACCACTCGGCCACGGAGGCCCCTTGCCGTCATTTGAAACTAACAGTTGGTCTCACCTCCAGAGAGACTGACTATGATTTCCTATGATGATGCAGGATCACTTGAAACTTAATGTTTCCCCATAAAAAATATCAAGATTTAAAAATATTGAAACTAGAAACTAAATGCAAGGGTGCTTGATGGACAGGTGAGAATCCTCCTTAGGAAACTGAAGTTACTGCATGCCACAGAGAGTGTTGGATGGACAGGAAAAGGGTCTTCCTCTTTTGAATCATTGTCTTGAAATTCTATGAAAATCTTCTCAAGTAATCTCAAGTTATAGCATGCCATAAAAAGTGCTAATTATCTTATTGATAGAAAAAAAATTCTACATTGTAAGTCTCATAACTCTGTAATGATAAAGCCAATAAATCAGAAAATGACAGGTGTCTTCCTTTGCCTAATCAAATGTTATGTATAAAATGTATAAAAATGTTACCAAGGATATGAAGTTATCACATACCATAGACAGACAGACAAAGTGGCCATATGGCCAGGTCCTAATAACACGACAGTAATAGTAGAGAACAGAAGTAAAATTAGAGTATTTCTGATGAAATTTACATAAAGAATAGAGACAAGATCTCAAAAGATTTCAATCCCTGTGACCTGTAGGTTGAGAGACGAGTGGTTACTCAGCTAGCAATGGCCCACGAGAGACAACTAATAGAGAAGGGCTGCGTGATTCGACTGTCGGTCACCAATGCAGAAGATCTCACAAAGACTGACAATTCCACTCTGGACCCGCCCACCATTAAACTACAGCTGTTGCAGAAAGGCAAAGGAGATAAATATATTGACATCAACCTTAAAGGAGGTGATAATCCATTCACAGAGGGAATTAAGTGACATTGTGATACTAGGGCATTTTTACCAAATTGTTTGTAAAGCATATTGCTTGGATGTGGTTATGTTTTCTGTTAAAAATCTGTGTATTTGGGTCATTATACATCCTATTTATTCCATGATGAATTCAAGTACAGTTGAACTTCGGTATCTCAAACACCGATATCTCGAATACCATGAATATATCGAAGTGATTCAGAAGTCCCAGTCACTTACTGTTTAAGTATTGTACCTTTGATATCTCGAATCATTGAATATCTCAGAGTTTTTTCTCTCGATCCTATCAAGTCCAAGATAACGAGGTATGGCCGTATCTTGTTTCAGTTGAAAAGTTTCCTAGCTTGAAGCATTGCTGTTCATGACCTCATGTATTTTTAAAACTGAAATTTATATTTCATGTTTACATTTTACTTTCAAAAACATACTGAAGTGAACTTTTGTTTGTGGACATGGTCACAAAAGTGTTTTCATTCATGTAGCACTTCAGGTTTGAAACAAGTTCAAACACAATTCGTACCCTCATTTCCTTAAAATTTTCCTCATGTCCAAACACAAAAACAGAGAGAGTTCTGAATAAACAATTCCCATCACCATATATCTGAATCGGGATAAGCTCAGAAAGAGCATTATTTGGATAAAGCTCTAAGGAAACAGCATCTTTTTGAATATTCGATTGTTGATTGATTGATTGTTTGTTTGTGATACGTCCCGTCGAGAATTTTTCACTCATATTGAGACGTCACCAGCTGTAGGTGAAGTACCATAAATTTAGACTTATGCTTAGCGCTCAGGGCAGTGAGGGTTCTTTAATGTGCCAACGCCTACCGTGACACGGGACCTCCGTTTTTAAGGTCATATCCAAAAGACCCATGATTTTCATTTCTAAATGTGGAGCGTTTGGCGAAGGAGCAATCACTTCCTATTTTTCGTCTTATGTTTGATGCAGCCATGGCACGAGCAGGGCTCGAACTCAAGACCTCCCGGTTACAAAGCGAACGCTCTAACCACTGAGCTACCGCGACCCCTGAATATTCGAAGTTGAGATATGATGTATGCTTGTTGGAAGAGGATATTTCTTAAAACTATGCCCTTTGAGTCTAACAGGAAAACTTAGTGCTCCCTATCCCTTTTTCCTGCATTCCTTGTTTCTTCATGCACTTTTTCGAAAAATGCATATCTTTCATCCGTCTGGGCATATATTGTGAAATATAATCAAAGTTAAAACTGTGCGGAAGGTTGATCTTACACTGATACGATAGTGTCTACTCTTGGACCAAAAATGAAACAGGTCTCGACAGCCTGAGACTTTACAAGCTTTGAAAAAGTTGTTACACATCATGACCTACGTCACATTGGGGGTGGGGTACGTCACTGATAAATAGTACTTCACACATTGTTGGGTTTACCTTTACACGGACACACATATCAGATACCTTTTGATCAGTCGTCCCTTGCGAGATTTTTTCAGTCGTATGAGTCGTCAACAAATATGGTAAAAGACTTTAAACGACACTTGAACAGTGAGGGTACTTTATCGTGCCATCGCCTTTCGCGACACAACTTAAGGTCATATCCGAAATATCCTTGACTTTCACACCTAGTGCCGGGCACTTGGCAAAGGAACAGTCACTACATATCATAGGTTTGACGCCAGATGCGGAGCTGGGAACGAGAACCCAACCATTACCTTATGATTACGACATTTTGGATGATGCCCTAAGAAATATTAAGGCAATAAGTGTTTTTCGTAATATTTTGTTTTATTTAAGCTAAAGGACAGTCACACTGACTGACTCCGAGTCTCATTGAATTGAATGAACTTTCTGCTTAAAATTAATTATACATTACACTTTATGTGACTTTTACTATATGATTTTGGGGGGGGGGGGGGGGGGGGGGGGCACGGCCAATAACATTAGGACTGGGTTGTTCAAATGCTTGGTTAAGCTTAACCACAGTTTAGGCAATTTAACCAGTGGTTAACGTTTGAGCAACAGAATTTAACCAGTGACTAAAAGTTAACCAATGGATAAGGGATTTAACCACTGGTTAAGCTTAACCTAGGTTTTGAGCAACCCAGTCCTGGGAAATCACTACCAGGATTGACGTGTATATCCTTGCCAGCAATGAAGATGTTGAACAACATCCCACCTGCTGTGAGGGCATCCACCTCATTGGATAGATTCCGGAATACCATGTGCACCATCGATGATTCGGGACTACTTACAAAATATTAGGCCACACAGTGTTTTAACCTTTTAAAATGTTAATGCTGTAAATAGAACTTTTAGCTGTTTATTCACGCTGGAGTACTAAACATTTCATCCTGAGTAAACTCCTTACCGGAAGGAGAATAATTCGAATGCAGATCTCTTGTCACGTATTCTTATATTCACTGCACTGATTACGTAACTTTTAACTATACGTGACAGAGACGAAGTATAACGTATTTGGGTGATCCTTAATGCATATTAACAAAATATAAGTAGAAAAAAAAAATCAGTATGTCTATTTCAGATCAGAGAAGAAAAAAAAAATAAGAGTGACAGGGGTGGGTGGGGTGATTATGATCCATGTCCCAACTGCCTGTGTGAAATTCCACATTGAAAATGTGAATTGTATCTTATAACATATATAATATACACTTGGAAATGGCTATTTATCATGAAAATAAAAGTAAAATGAAACATGCACTTAGTTAATATTTTTGATAATTCTTCAATAATTAATTTTCACTCATATAGACAATAATTATCTATGTTGTTATATTATTGGTAACAAAATTTGAAAATATAAATGATCAGTGTCTCCATGGGAATATTAATTTATTGTCAAATATTAATATAATATTGTTTCTGCATTACGTATATAATAATATTGTTATCACTTTCAAAGAGAACTGCTTGTGTTAATACAACTGCTAAGCAATGAGAATGTGCATCTGTGTTGACTGCTTAAATAAACTGCTAACAGTTAAGATAAGTAGTTCATGTGAAAAGAGTAGGCAGTTCTATAAACTGCTTAATGTCAAACTGCTAAGGAACTGCCAATAAATTTGTGAACTGCTCAAAAACTGCCTAAATTAGCAGTTCACTTTGACTTGGGGAAAGCCCTTAATTCTCCAACTATTGTGTTTGAATTATGGAGGTTGGGATTTCAGTTCAGCATACAATAGAGATCATCCAAAGATTCCCTGTGGGAATCTTTTCCAGTGACAACAAAGCTATACATATAAACCTCCAATGGGAATCTTTTCCAATGACAAGTTATACAGCCAAACCTCCTGTGGGAATCTTCCAATGACAACAGTTATACAAACCTCTGGAGATATATAGTGTACCCCGAGTTGTCCAATGACAGGCCCTGAACAACTGATATTTGAGGTTCACCAATTACATCTCCGTGTGATCAGGCGAGCTGTGTGATCAGGTGAGCTCTGTGTGATCAGGAGAGCTCTGTGTGATCAGGCAATCTCTGTGTGATCAGGCGAGCTCTGTGTGATCAGGAGAGCTCTGTATGATCAGGCAATCTCTGTGTGATCAGGTGAGCTCTGTGTGATCAGGCGAGCTCTGTGTGATCAGGTGAGCTCTGTGTGATCAGGTGAGCTCTGTGTGATCAGGTGAGCTCTGTGTGATCAGGAGAGCTCTGTGTGATCAGGAGAGCTGTGTGATCAGGTGAGCTCTGTGTGATCAGGCGAGCTGTGTGTGATCAGGTGAGCTGTGTGATCAGGCGAGCTCTGTGTGATCAGGTGAGCTCTGTGTGATCAGGCGAGCTCTGTGTGATCAGGCGAGCTGTGTGATCAGGTGAGCTCTGTGTGATCAGGCGAGCTCTGTGTGATCAGGTGAGCTCTGTGCTGCATGGACATCTACACATTCATTTAAAGGAGGTCCACCCACATGTAATTTATCAATATTGTGGTTCAAAGTACAAAAACTGTAAATTTTTACCTATGGAAGTTAGGTCCTCTGCATTTGAGCACAACTGCATCTGTTGGCACTGGTTCAATACTTGTTTCATTGGTTCAAACATATTTTATTAGTTGAAAAATTTTATGTAAATTTACATTTTGAAAGAGTTTGGAAAGGACTATAATTTGTGTTGAGAGGATTATTTAATCAAATAGTTTTAATTCTGCATGAATTTAGAGTCTTTTTTATCCAAAATATCTTCAATATTCACGCTCTTAGACATGTATTTCAGCTCGGTAATTTATAAAGTAGTAGACACTTGGAACTAGTATTTTACATAATTTGTTCATACATTTTTCCAAACAGACCACCAATTCTTAAATACATCTTTATTATATTTACCAAAATTTTGTATGCAAATTCAGTATTTTGGCCAATATTTAAAAATTATGATCTATAACCCCCACTTTCTAAAATTCCATTTCCAATTAAATACTCCTAATATAGTCTTATTTTAAAAGTCTCAAATTCTTTGTGATGAATTGTACCACATTCATGTATTGAATACAAAAAGGTCATTTATTTTCAATCCACAAACATTAAACTTTTTACATTGATATTGTTAAGAGACCTTGTTATGGTTGATTTGAAACCAACAGACAAATAAAGTTCAAGTAAAGAGCACAAATTGCAAGTTATATTTTAAGTGCAAAAAGGTCAAGTCTAACACCCTGTTGACCAATAATAAGCATTAACATCCATGATTATCTGTTTTAATTATCCTAATACCCTTCAATTTAGAAATTAAAAAATAGCAATAGAACAAAACTCAAGTGGGGCACTTTTTTAATATAGTTTACTTTAATAACCAAACAAAATGCATGTGTTGCCACCTTTTTCAAGACGTGAAAGATGTTGGACACGCCGAAAGAGAAGTGCAGGTCAACACAGGAAAATTGCACATTTTCGTTAAATACATAAAAACCGGTTAAATTTTTATGACAAAACTTTAATTTCAATAGTGTAACAAAACTGCCACATTTTAAATACACATAAATTGATTGGGTGAAATCATTGTATAATAAATATACAATATTAAATACAAGCACTGGAGTTATTGCCCTTGACAATTAATTGAAAAATTATAGAAAAAATAAATTTTTCAGTATCAAATAGCTTACCAAATTTTTGTATTATACCCAGTGAAAAAAACTCCTCCAAAAGACATATTTCTATCATGCACACTGTTTAATTAAAATTTTGCACAAACATATGATGTCATATGAGGTTGGAGTTTACCTTAATTAACATGTAACCTTCACATATGTAATGAATATTAAATGACAAAACTAGTCGCTAAATTGGTACTTTAATATCTTCCTCAGTACATGTAAACGTCCATAATTCATACAATTCATGCTGATGATAGCACCAATGATAACTAACTAAACAAAAGGATTAGACTGTACAATGCAATGAATCGTCTGATGATATCATCATCCATTCCTCATACCATTACCAGATAGCACTGAATGCCTGTTAGATATGAGACAGGCTAAACATCTTCAGTTATAAATAGGAAATGTTTAAAATGAGAATTTACTTTGTTTCATTCATGTAATGTGTAAATGTTCCACTGAAATAGACAGCAGGACCAGTCAAGGTTTATCACAGATACATAGTCAGCAAATGATACTAAAAACTTTGGACTACATTCACAATCTGAAGACCTACGTTAACATTTGTCAGTCACAAATTATAAGGCAATGATAAAGTTTAACAATTTACTACATAGACAAAGTCTGAAATCAGCAAGGCACGGCCTTCCAAGTTCCTTAGACCTAATCATTGGGAGTACAGGCACCTGACTGTAATCGTAGACTACTAGAGGGTTCTCCGACCTAATCATTGGGAGTACAGACACCTGACTGTAATCGTAGACTACTAGAGGGTTCTCAGACCTAATCATTGGGAGTACAGACACCTGACTGTAATCGTAGACTACTAGAGGTTCTCCGACCTAATCATTGGGAGTACAGACACCTGACTGTAATCGTAGACTCCTAGAGGGTTCTCGGACCTAATCGTTGGGAGTACAGGCACCTGACTGTAATCGTAGACTACTAGAGGGCTCTCAGACCTAATCATTGGGAGTACAGGCACCTGATTGTAATCGTAGACTACTAGAGGGTTCTCAGACCTAATCATTGGGAGTACAGGCACCTGACTGTAATCATAGACTACTAGAGGGTTCTCCGACCTAATCATTGGGAGTACAGGCACCTGACTGTAATCGTAGACTACTAGAGGGCTCTCAGACCTAATCATTGGAAGTACAGGCACCTGAATCGTAGACTACTAGAGGTTCTCGGACCTAATCATTGGGAGTACAGGCACCTGACTGTAATCGTAGACTACTAGAGGGTTCTTGGACCTAATCATTGGGAGTACAGGCACCTGACTGTAATCGTAGACTACTAGAGGGTTCTCAGACCTAATCATTGGGAGTACAGGCACCTGACTGTAATCGTAGACTACTAGAGGGTTCTCAGACCTAATCAATGGGAGTACAGGCACCTGACTGTAATCGTAGACTACTAGAGGGTTCTCAGACCTAATCAATGGGAGTACAGGCACCTGACTGTAATCGTAGACTACTAGAGGGCTCTCAGACCTAATCATTGGAAGTACAGGCACCTGAATCGTAGACTACTAGAGGTTCTCGGACCTAATCATTGGGAGTACAGGCACCTGACTGTAATCGTAGACTACTAGAGGGTTCTTGGACCTAATCATTGGGAGTACAGGCACCTGACTGTAATCGTAGACTACTAGAGGGTTCTCAGACCTAATCATTGGGAGTACAGGCACCTGACTGTAATCGTAGACTACTAGAGGGTTCTCAGACCTAATCAATGGGAGTACAGGCACCTGACTGTAATCGTAGACTACTAGAGGGTTCTCAGACCTAATCATTGGGAGTACAGGCACCTGACTGTAATCGTAGACTACTAGAGGGCTCTCAGACCTAATCATTGGAAGTACAGGCACCTGAATCGTAGACTACTAGAGGTTCTCGGACCTAATCATTGGAAGTACAGGCACCTGACTGTAATCGTAGACTACTAGAGGGTTCTTGGACCTAATCATTGGGAGTACAGGCACCTGACTGTAATCATAGACTACTAGAGGGTTCTCAGACCTAATCATTGGGAGTACAGGCACCTGACTGTAATCATAGACTACTAGAGGGTTCTCCGACCTAATCAATGGGAGTACAGGCACCTGACTGTAATCGTAGACTACTAGAGGGTTCTCGGACCTAATCATTGGGAGTACAGGCACTTGACTGTAATCGTAGACTACTAGAGGGTTCTCAGACCTAATCATTGGGAGTACAGGCACCTGACTGTAATCGTAGACTACTAGAGGGCTCTCTGGTCACTGATCGTGCAAGTTGTATATGTATATAATAATGCTCTTGAAAATGAATATGCTAATTTACTTGTCGTGACCAGCATGCTTTATAAGTATGTTGATTTACATGAATCCGAGTTCTGTTATCATTCACAAGCAGATTGCCCTTCATCTCCATTGATAATCAACATCTTCCTCAAGTGTATCATTACAATTCAGCAAAAAAATTGCAGTATTTATAGCTATAATTTTGAAAACCTTCTATGTAAGCATAATTAATTGTACACGTGACTTTAAAAGGTTACAGTAATTTTACCAATGGTAACAGTGACTACACTGCTATCGTCCTTTATAAAAAAAATTAAATTGTCGTAGACAACATTTCTATTACCAGATTTAACAATGTGTCAGTCTGGGATATCTTACTACAGCTTCATTTAGAAAACAAATTGTAGACTGTAAGACACTGTTGTGTCTCATCTAAAGGTACCAGGGGTAAATACCTTGTACAGGTAACAGATCTATAGGAAGAACTACCCACAGAAACCAGAATGAGAATTCTTAAACATCAATATAATCTCTAAAGCAGTAACGGGCAAATGGCGATTTCTCTTGAGAAATCTTGATGATTTCTCATCTGAAGATCCTTGTGAGGCATTGCTGGAGCGTCATTAAAGCCAAAATAATGGCTGCCAGAAAACTAATGTCACAACGCCAGAGAAAAGAACGAATTGCAGATATTGGCCCATTGCTGTTTAAACCCGATGACCTTGTTTTAAAAAACAAATCGTGGTCCACTGCTGTCGAACCCCGACGAGCCTCCACAGCTTCCAGGTGGACCCTGGTCTTCATCTTGTTTATAAAACCAAGAGGACGTTGTCTGAGAACCGGGCCGCTTCCTGGAGGCTTTCTTCTGTTCAGACAGCTCCTGTTCCTGGTGATATAAAAGGTAGAGACTACCAGTAAGTAAAAGTTTCTAACACAATACCAAACGTGCAGAAGAATGTGACAATGTTCAAGAGGCTGAGATTTCAAATGTGTATGGCTACGTTATTATATTATTTTAGACGTGCAGTTATACATTTCACTTTGGGTTTTGTATGTAATCTATATACCTGTAGCAAACTGCTGTATGTATATTTGTTTGAAATTTTAAACTCTCTTATAATAAACCTACATCACAATAATAATTGATATATAATGTATCGTTTACTGTTAAATTTGTGGGGTTCAATTTTTGTGGATTGTCAACATTTTATAGTTTCATTGGGATGTAATTTCATGAATGTAGTTTCTGTGCATTGAAACATTAAATGTTTTGTGCATTTCATTGTGATTTGAAATTTGCAGAATGGAGCCCCCACAAAATCTAATGAATCCATAGTACATATGTTAGGAAGTTTTAACACAGAATTTCATTAACTGAAATAGGTGGTATATTTTGCCTTCTGAACACTGGACCCCGTTTTCAAAAAAAAAAAATAAAAAAATGTAACATTTGTATAATGCTAACGAGTCCAAGCAGTGGCAGAGCTGGATCTACTGACAGTGCATTACTGAGTGCTGCCCACTGTTGAATGAGAAGTTGCCATATACTGTGGAGTCATTGGATTTCATGGGGGGGGGGGGGTTAATTTTTGTGAGTACCTGTATCCCACAAATTTCCAACCACAACAAAATAAACAATTTATATAATGTTGCAATGTACAGAAACCATATCCACGAAATTGCGTCCCAACAAACGTATAAAGAATACTGACAATCCCGAAAACTGGTCCTCACGAATTTAAATGATTCTTCAGTGCTGACAATTACCTGCAGGTACAAAGCATTGTCCTTACTGACCATCTGTCTCAGTCCGTCCTGGAGGGGTGGATCAACCTCTGATGGTTTTATGGACTTGTTGAGATCCACCCCTTCACTTTCACTATTCTGGGGGTCGATTCTCCTGTAGAACAGTAAGTAAGCAGTGTCCTTTGTGAAGCGCTGTGTGACACTACAGAAAGAGCTATACTGGGCATATGACACACGATTATCATTAAACAAGTACCACTTGTCCTGTAAGAAATCAATAGTGTCCTCATCTGTACAATCTGACAAATTCTCCATCACAGCCTCTGGATCCCGGAAAAGTGAGTGTCTGGCATATGTGTAATAGTGTCCTGACTCTGAAGAGGTGCCAGAATGCACTACAACAGCATTCAGTCCATACACCTCTCCTTTCTGTGTGTTTAGATCCACTCCACATTTTTCTATCTGTCTTGAAACAGCACTTCTCAGCGACCTCCTGGGGTTGCCAGTCTTTGTTTCCAGTGGCTGAATTTTAGGCAAGATAAGTGTCCGAGGATATTTGACTTCCTGAAAAATTTTTGACCTGGTGTGAATTTTGGCATCATAAGAGAACCTCAGCATGGACACGATGAGGTGCTCTGGGGGTTGGAGGATGGAGATTTGCCTCTCCCCATCCTGTAGCGACCCACAGTTATCACAGAAATACTGGTTGTCTCCAGTCAACTTCTCTGGCTTCAGGTAGTGCTGCAGTAAATCATTCAGGTGTAAACACTTGGTTTTGGGTTCTGTCTCTGATTTGTTTTCTGTGTCTCCTTTACCTTGACTGACGATTGGTTTATACTCTGGAAAGGCCAAGGGGATGTCATTGAACTCCTCTTTACGTGAGGACTGAGTTTTACAGTTTAAACAGGTCACAGTGGTCACCATTAACCCCCCGTAATGACCCTCAATCAGTGAGGGCATCGCAGGTGTCTTGTCAGAATTGTCTGTATCACTATATGTTTTTTCTGTGGTTGGCTGAACTCCATTACTGTCATCCCCCGATTTTGCTAATGTCTCCTTTTTCTGTCGAGTGAGTTCCTGCTCGTGGATCTGGTCTAGTAGATATTTGAGATACTCTGAACAGTCTTGCTGGTGCCCTGCAATAAACCAGCTGGGTCGCGTCATTCGACAGAAAGTCATGGGGGCATAAGCTGGTCTCTACCAACAAAAAAAAAAACATGAGAGGCGTTATTCCTATTATCTAAAATGGGCATTTTACTAATAAAATTTGACATACAATATCGCAAGCTGGAATTACCCAAAACATCAAAATACAATTACTCTGGTTATATTGAAATTTTGGGCAACCAACCTTAATTGTTCTCACATCCAAAGTTCAATATATCCAATGTTGAACTACATTTATAAATGATGTTACTGGGAATTTATTTTTACTTCGGTATAACAGATAGATCAAGGAGTGACTTCAATATAAGTGGAATAGACTGTACTCAAGATGGCCATGATGGTTAAACATTGGATGACTATGAAAAAAAAAAATAGGAAACAGTTCTCCTCCAGCACTGGCCTATACATGGAGAAATTTTGAACTTTTTACCTGAGTTTGGCTAAGGAAGGCAAACACTTGCTGTAGCTGAGAGATCACTGGTTGTTCTGGGGAGGGGAGGTAAGACAGGGTGTCTCTCCTAAAGCTGAAATAATCATAACACATATATATCCTTTCATATGAAACAGCATGAACAGAACTACTGCAGGCATTACTACTGACCTATCACACATAAAGAGAGCCTGTATTATGCTGTTCATGAAGCAAGTGTTTCCCAGGTTAAATAAGCCAGTCTTTCCGGTGTCTGACCTCTGGGTGGCTTTTGATACATATTTTGAGGTCCCTGACTTCTGTGTCTGCCACTGACTTTCTTCCAGATGGGATTTTATGTCATCTGTACTGGGGGATGGAACTCCCTAAAACATTATACAGTTTACAATATAGTTGGAAAGTTAAGATCTACTTCAGTCAATATATCAAATTATTTTCCAAAACAGCAATCTGATTCAAAGTGTTGACAAGATACTTATTTGGAGAAATATTTAGAATGAGTGATGGAAATTGTATAACACAACAGCTATTTCCCAACCAAACATGGCTTATTCCAACATACAGTAAAACACACATATAGCAAAGTGCTAGGATGAACAATGTTGATTCATAATATTATATTCAATAAGTTTACAATATTTTTTAAAATAACAAGGAATGAAAATCACTTCACTGTAAGCGTGAATTCATAATATGCATGTTCACTGTCACTGTGTTTTACTGTAAGTGTTAATTCATTATGACACCGGTCGCGGTAGCTCAGTGGTTACAGCATTCGCTTCACAACTGCAAGGTCGTGAGTTCGAGCCCTGCTCCAGCCATGACTGTGTCAAACTTAAGACATTAATATATGTAGTGATTGCTCCTTAACCAAATGCTTGGCTTTTAGATGTGAGAATCACAGGTCTTTCGGGTATGACCTTAAAAACAGAGGTCCCATGTTGTGGCACGTTAAAGAACCCTCACTGCTACAGCCCTGAGCACTAAGCATGGATCTAAATTTGTGACACCTCACCTACAACTGGTGACGTCTCAATATGAGTGAAAAATCTTGATGGGACGTAAAACAACAATGAAAAAATCATTATAAGTGTGTGTTCACTGTTACCATGTTTTACTGTAAGCATGAATTCATTATAAATGTGTTCACTGTAACCGTGTTTTACTCTAAGCAAGAATTCATTATAATCATGTTTACTGTAACTGTGTTTTACTCTAAACATGAATTCATTATAATCATGTTCACTATAAGTATGTTTTACTGTAAGCATGAATTTATTATAATCATGTTCACTGTAACTGTAATTTACTGTAAGCATGAATTCATTATAGGCATGTTCACTGTAACTGTGTTTTACTGTAAGGGTCATGTTTACTATAAGTGTATTTTACTGTAAGCCTGAACTCACTATAAGTGTGTTTTACTGTAAGCCTGAACTCACTATAAGTGTGTTTTACTGTAAGCGTGAACTCACTATAAGTGTGTTTTACTGTAAGCAAGAACTCACTATAAGTGTGTTTGCTGTAACCGTGTTTTACTGTAAGCATGAATTCATTATAATCATGTTCGCTGTCTGTATTTTACTGTAAGCGTGAACTCGCTATAAGTGTGTTTGTTGTAACCGTGTTTTACCTTTAGTGCCTCCAGAAGTGGGTCATACAAGTCAGGATACCCAGCATGGAGGAAGAAACAGCAATGCAACAAGTCAGACAACTGATTTAATAAGGACTCATTCTCCTTTCTTAGGATCTCAATTATTCTCTCCATCTTGGGGAGGATCTAAAACAGAGAGGTGGAATTATATTACTTTTTTTTTTTTTACAATACATGGTTTTATGGTAGCCTCCCAAGCTTTTCATCTGATTGTCAATTAATACATACCTTGTGAAAGGGTTCAGGTGAGTGTTGGAAGCCAAGTAACATGTGAGTGAGTACACTCAATGCTCCCTCCCTGACTGCAGCATACTCCAGCTTCTGACAGACCTGCCATAAATAATGCAAATAAATAACACCTTGAATTTCAAAACACAAGCAAGTTTCAGATATTTGCCCACTCACGCTTTTGAGAGATGTTAATTAACCCTGAAATCATGTTTAGCATTGAGGTATGATATACCTTCCCATGTGTTTGGTTTTATCATTTTTTCGTCTGTATGGATTTCTGTAAGGAGTTGGCATTTAATCTCTCTCCTTCTTACCTGTTCAATCTTTGTCTCGGTGACAGCGATTAGAACGCTATACTTCTTGGCACCAGCCAGATTTCGGAAGAATGTTATAATCCACAGGTGTACATTGGTGGCAGTCGGCCACTGAAGCCAGTCCACGACTCTCTGTAGTGCTGTTGTAATCTGCTTACTGTCTACATCTAAACTTATTGCGTACTTTACAATAACCTCGATCATTTTTTCAGGTATGTTGCGAACAACTGCACCGAGGCAAAAGGAAGGTTCCGTTTCTTCTATCGCTGATATGATTCCAAAAATGGCTTTTAATGAGTCCATGATCACATCCGAGTTAGTATTGTTCCATACATTATGAACAAGGGAGCAAACTATGTCCACACTTTTGATGTACTGAAGTATTTCTGTGTGATCCTGGGGAATTGAACACAGACTGAGAGAATAGATCAGCGACACACAAAATGTGGAAACAAAGTCGCCTTTTGGAAGACATTCCTTAAACTTATAGAGAAAGTTAACAAAATTTGTCAAGCAGTCAATGGAAGGATGTTCTCTCACATAGCTAATGGCCTTAGCTTCCACCACTTTTACATACCCAGAGTATGATGATGACCGCTGCAGCAACTCCATACTGGCCTCTAGCAACAGAATAGCATTTGCCTCATGTTCACCTTTGTATGAGAAAAGATACAACAAGAATTCTCTGTCAAAGAAAGTCTCAAATGTCGTCAGGTTGTACTTTGCCCAGGACGTGTACACTTGTAGACCCTCTGACACTGCTATGTCCGAGTCCCCCTGCAGGAACCAAGAGGATGAGATCTGAAGCACGGAGCGAATCACACGCACTGGCTGGGGCTTGGAGCTGTTTTCTGTTACCTTGGTTATCAGTTGTTTCTTCAGGGCATCAGGGTGCTGTGATGTCAGGATTCCATTCAGTATAGCGTCCATGTTACCTAAATATCACAGCATGAATTATCACATGTTTAATATACTAATTTCATTATTATTCATTATTTCATTGTCATATTAAACAAATGGAACTGTAATCCAGCCCATTCATATTCATTGGAATGAAAAATGATTGGCAAAGAAAAGGTCAGTATGGTATGTGTCTGAGTGTGAGAGTTTCGACTTTCCAGTGGTATGATTGGTTGGTATTTTTAAGTTATGTTGTAGGTGACTTGTTTTTCTGGTTTTGGTGCTATCAGAAACATATATATAACAGAGATTGGCATCCTCTCCAAGTCTTGGTATTATTTCGCAGTCCCCTGTTGTTTTGGTAAAATTGCAGACTATGGTTTAAATTATGTATACCATCTTAAGAATGAAAGACATCATGTTCAAACCTTCCTAGTCCTAACACTTAAACATTCAAGATATTTCAGAAGATGTTTCACTTCAAAGTATTAAAAATGAAAGTAAAGTATTAAAAGGCGTTACATGACTTAAACTCTTGTATCGGCTGCATTTCAAGAAATGTTTATGATTTGCCTACTTTTTTGTTAATAGCATATTAGTTCATCATTTCTAAAACGTTAATATGCTCGATTCCAATTTATTATTGGAGTGAAATAAACTCAAATTAATATCAATTTATGAAAGCAATAAATAGGAATTAACAATTTAGACAGGACTGTCACAGATTTTAAGAAGTAAACATGCCACCATATGATTTGCTTATGTCTCTGGTGCTGTGTAAACATGATCTGCGCCAAACCCAAACTTACCATCCAACACTTCTAGTGCCTGGTCAGTGATCAATGGTTTAAAAATGTGAGAGCCACGGGTGAAAAGGAAGAGGAGTGTACATTTCAACCATGGCTTGTGACAATGAAAATTAGTTATTCATGTGTACAATCATACTCATGAAAACTTGACAGTTTTACAACTTAGTTTCAGGTTGTCCAAAACCGTGTTTACTCTATTGGTACACATTAATCTATCAAATGAAATCCTACATATTTTGCAATCATTTTAAAGAGAAACTAAAAATGTGAGAAATAGTTCTTTAAAAAGATATTTCCTGTAGGTCATCCCTCGGAGTTGGGATAGGAATAACTAATAAATGATTGAACCTACATAACCACCTTATTTTCTTTTATGATACGGGACGGTTACATAAAGATAAATCAAAGTAACGTGTCATTAAGCCTTGTTCATACATTTTCTTACTACAAAAGACAAATACAGATAAAATTTCCACCCAATATCCTGATAACATGTCTAACAATATATTCCAAACAATGTTATTATGTCAATGATGTACACTGTGCTTTTCGAAATATTAATACAGGAACTCGAGAAATCCTATCCCCAATGCCCAAGTCCACCCCAGCCCTAAATAAAAAGTTTCTTAACCAACAGAAAGGAAATTTCAATCTACTACCTAAATTACCTGTGTAAAATACCGACAATTTCCCAAGAATATTGGGTGTCGAGAAACTTGGGAAAAATCAGTATTATTTGCACCGGTATGTTGATGTTCGAAGACGAAGATTAGCTTAGTAAGGTTCAAAATAATCAATGTTAAATATACACTATATTATTTCTATTATACCATCGTATTCTAGAAAGCGTTGTAGTGATCACGCTTTGAGAAGCCTTTATATGACCTTATGTATCACTTATAAACACGGAATGTTCATAAGCAGAGTGGCGCAGTGGAAGCGTGCTGGGCCCATAACCCAGAGGTCCGTGGATCGAAACCACGCTCTGCTAAACTTTTTTTTTTTTTGGTGGTCATATCCACTGATTCATTTCCAAAGAGTATTTTCTACAATATTATTTATTGACGAACACACAACATACAAACAATATCTTCTCTTTATCGAATTATCACAATACATTGCAAAATAGATATTTAAATAAAATAAATAAATAAATAAAACAGATTAAAATATTTAAAAAAAAAAAAAAAAAAAAAAAGAAGTAATAGACTTTGAGAATAAAAATAAAACTTTAATCTGCAAATGAACGCGCGCAGTACTTGGAGAAAATAAATTTTTGCTGTTAATGTTATTCGCATTATAAAGTATCAATGATATAATTAAAAAAATCATATATACTGACGGACTTTAAAAACGCAACACTTGATAATTTTATATATTATAAATTTGTTCATATATCTAATAAACAAATTCATAGTAGTATATTATAAACCACGTTAACTGAACACTATTCTTTGATTTTGAACGGGGCTACAGTTGAAATGAATGTCAATTAGGGGTGCGTCAAAAATGTGGTTTTGTTCACTAGTACCGTGTATGACCTCCATTGGCAGTGATGACGATGCGAAGGCGACGTGACATTGATTGACAAACATTTCCCCATTTCCTTGCCTATGCTGCTGCATTAATGGTGCTAAAACAGGCTGCTGAATTTCGTCCACATACCTCCTAGCAATGAAGGTTCCATTTAAAACGACCAGTTGTGACCGAAAATTGTGGTTAATAGCACCCCAGACCATGACGCCCTCCCTCCCCCTCCAAACCTGCCGCGCTCGAGGACACAATTGTCTGCAAAACGGTCATGTAAACGACGGTAAACTCAACATCTGTCGTCTGCGTTGCTAACGTTAAATCTGGACTCATCTGAGAACACAACATGTGACCAACTTTGACGTTGAGTCAGATGCTGCCTTGCCCATTGCAATCTGTACCGTCGGTGATGCGGTTTAAAGCAATATAAGCTGCCAAAATTGCAATTTTTTATAGTGGCATTAAAAGAGGTTAAATGAACGTTGATATGATTGAAAAAAGGAACTGCATCGAATTTCCTCTCTTATGCATCGTTTACACACCTTTTCGTGATGAAAAATATATTCCTCGACATTCCGTTTGACCCTAACAATGGCAGCTGATTAATCGTCGGCGACAATCCCGAAGATAACCGATGTTGACACGAATGATTCTGATGCTGATTGGGGTGGATCGGGTTGTATCCGGGTCATTAAAATATGGACGGCGAGGCGAGATAAAATTCTAGTTACCATCATTATTTTGGCATTGTTAACGATGTTATATGTTTTTAAGTTATGATAGTATGTTTTTTAGTTATGATAGTTTTAAGGGATCGCTCGAAACATTACGCAAAATTCCAAAGTCGGCTTTCTCCCTCGCTTTGAACCTTTCGTGTCAGACATCTTTCGTGCTTACCGGAAATATTGCGCTTGTGCATTTGATTTTGCCTAATGAGTTCAACTTTAGGTCATTGCATACGGAAATAATGTCGGGAAAATTAAGGTACGGGAAGACCCAATTTCAACTGTCGAACATTTTTGCATTTAATGCAAAAAATACAACATGTCAAAAGTTTAATCGATAAAATCAGGTATTAGAAGGTAGATGTTTACAAAATTTTCGATTAAATTTTAGGACCCCAAAATAACAATTTTGACAGCTTATATTGCTTTAAGCTGTAGCCCCTTATAAGGTCTTCTACAGCGGATCCCATGGCGCTTTAAAATTCTGGAAACGGTTCTTGGATGAATAAGCCTTCCATGACGTCCAATGATTTCTCCCGCAGTGGCCGTAAACCCATTGCGCAGATGACATTGCCGTATGAACGCTTATTGCCGTGGCGTTGTCATAAACGGTTTGGGCGATCATTTAGGGATTCTGTCTGATGTCATGTATCTATGGGCTTCTGCTACTTACAATATATTTTATAACTTATTTGAATCTTCGCTGCACAATATGGCCACTATTCATCCTATCTTGTAGATGCATAATTTGTTCTTTTATTCGATGAATATAATATACAATGGAAGTCGGAAGTAAAATAAAGGAAGTGCATGGTGAAAGTTTGTTTTTATTATTATTATATTTCATTGTATTAAACTAACTTTCCAGTAAAGTGAACTGATCAATCATCAGTTTTTAAGAAGAGGTCAGCTTACAGGAAACCAGGAGAAGTCCCCGAGACTTTTGTGTTTTTGACAAATATTGTATCGCGTTTTAAATTTAATTTTCTACCTGATTTGAGGAATGTCACTCGGATTAAAATGATACAATTCTCAACAGTCCAGCTTAGGATAGGTAGCAATATTTAGAAATGAAGTGACTTGTTCTTGATGATCAACGAGTCAGAGGGAATAATTTCATTGTTGCATCATATACGGCTCTGTATATCGTAAAAAGGCACAGTTGTAATGTAAAAGATTGTCTGGATCATGTAAAAGACGGAGGCAGAGGTATCTGGGCATGCGCAAAGACTAATACAAAATACAGATCAAAGGGAATAAAATACATCTATACAAAGTACTGTATATGGAACGTTTTATTGATTGATAATACACCGGTGTAATCCATATTCTTATATCTTTACGTACTGAATTTGACTTCGGGTTTCTCCATTTACTTCATTAAGATGAAGGGCCCCCGGCAGGTGTTACCGGTCAACAGGGGATGCTTACTCCTATGCCAGGCACTTGATCCCACATCTGGTATATCCAGGGCTCGGTGTTTGCCCAACTCTTAATTCTGTATTCTTTATAGGATTCGTGAGGTTGGTTACTGTTCGTTATCTTCATTATAAACAGCATAACGTATAACTTTATTGAATGCCTGTGTAGTGTATATATTTAAATCACGATTTTATGGGGAATACATGAATTCAGTGACCAAGCTGCCATTGACGTCAAAACGCCCGGGCGTACACATCAATTTCATGACAAAAATGATTGTTAATTTTTCATTTTATAATGCATGATTTTTTAAGCTAGAACAACCCCATAAAAGTAACGTAAAAAGCCTCAAAACCCATGAACATCCGTGGGCTTCGCCCCCTGGGACCACTGGGGGCCTTAAGTCGGCTCCCAGCCTATTCTGGATTTTTCACTGTGCGTACACTTCACTTCGAGGCTGTCTACGCCACTGGTATTGTACGACCTAAATAAAGCAAACCTTTTAAGGTAAATCATTTATTTGATATCTTATGCAATACCAGTGGTAAACAGCCCTTCACAAGGAGAACTAACATATAATCTGGGTGAAACTTCCACTGCCTCTGACACTTCATCTCAAAGGAAATTAAACTAATGTATTGATTCTCGATTGAAAAGCAATTAAAATATCCAGTTTGCATCGAACAGCATATGCAGTACAATTATCAAAATTTACATGATTTTCACTTGCGTGAACTGAAATCTCCATAAAACGGAGCTCAATCGATTGAAAACAAAATGCGCCTTTAACGTGAAAGCGGGTTCTGCCAATCTGTTTCTATGGAAATTAAGTTACCATAGAAATTGGAAACACCTGTTAATCAAGTCACTATAGATATTGGAAACACCTATTTACTAAGTCACACACACCTCAAGGTGTTTTGATATTGTTTTGTGTCTCAGACTTTGGGAATCAATAGTCTGTTATATTTCGAGGGTGAGTCTGCGAAAGGTTTGGGGTTTCAAAATAGCTCAAACGCACTCTTTTTCAAAATTTAAGATAGTGGTGGATCTAGAGGGAGTTACGGGGTGGCAACACCCAACCCTCTTTGGCTGAATATTTTTCTTTTTAAAAGAGGTTATTTGAGGGTGGGGTGGGGGGTGGGGCATCATCTCCACCCCCCATCTTTCCTGTGGGGAAAGGTACAAACTAGGGTCACAACCCCCTCCCTTTGAAAAATTTTCTGGATCCACCACTGCATAAATATAGCCTACAATTATCATTTCTGGTACCAATTTCTCCCAACGTGTTATGAAGTTTGAAGACAATCTTTGACCATACATTCTCCATATGCAGGGATTCAATTCTTCATTTAAAGAATGGCTGTCATATCTCACAGGATGTGCGCACACAGTCCACTGGGTCCCGAGGTGTGGTTTTTTAAAGATGAAATCTCTGAAACTTGGTAGTTACAGTACTAACGCTAGTGCGACTTGAACCTTTGCCCTATCACAGTGACCTCCAGAATTTATAGGTATTATTATTATTAAATTTTTTTTTACATTTGCTACGCACAATTTTCTTTTTCTTCAAAAATGATAAAATATAAACTAAATTTGTTTTTCGAAGTAAATTGAATACAATTTACCGTATAGAATATGGTATGTAATTTATTCTTGTGATTTCTCAATTGAGTCCAAAACAGGGGGGGGGGGGGGGTGTATTTATACAAAGTTATATTGGGAGGAAAATATATTTCAACTTTTCAAAGGACTTTCATATTTGTACTTACTACAACCAAAACGAAACCATAAAATACATATCAACCCATGCACCCAATTTGTGTGTGAGCGCGCATGTGTATTCGTATCGAGTGTCCTTTGTCAATAATTCATTTGTTGTATATATGAAGCCTATATTGTATCACAAAATACAAGTATATTATCAAACTGGGTTTCAAACCCCTTCAAAGTAACATCCCGTACGGAAGTTCGCCCTCAAAACTCCACTCCCCCAGAATACGGTGTCTGGTCACCATCATGCTCTATCTGCAGCGAGTGCATATATTCCTTGTTTGCAATTTTTAACGTGTACTTAATGTTTAATGGGCGTCATTGCCAAGTGGAGCGTCCCTTAACAGCATGGCATAATTTAATGAAGTACCACTCTAAAAAATCAATGAACACAGTGGCGTAGCTAGCCTTAAAGTGAAGTGTACGCAGTGACAAATCCAGAATAGGCTGGGGCCCGTCTGAAGAACCCCAGTGGGTCCAGGCCCTGGGGGGGGGGGGGGGGGGGGGGGGGGGGGGGGCGTAGTCTCCGAAAGCTCATGGGTTTTGGGGTTACATTTATGGGTTGTTCTACATGTAGCTATAAAATCATGCATTATGAAACAATCAATATTTGTTCTCAAATTGATGTGTGCGCCTGGGCGTTTTAGCAACCACTCCAAGACAGCAATGATTAGCGTCACTGCTCTTATTGCCAATACCTTTGAAAAAGTACGAAATTGACAGGTCAAACGGTATTCCTGTAGCTTGTGACCGACCCCAGTTTATGACTCCCAACTCAGAAATGTATTTATAACACTACTCCAAGTGTACTAAGATATTGCAGGGACGGATCCAGAAAATTTTCAAAGGGAACCAAATTCTGTCTTTTCCGCCAAAAGGAGGGGTTGTCTTGTTTTTGTATCATATTGTCTCCACCCTGTGGCTCAAACCCTTAACTCAGATGTCATGATTTTCACAATTTAGGTTGAGATTTGTAGTTTTGGTCCTGGGGACACCAAGGTCCTTACAAATTCATATGGCTTTTCTGCCGGGTCAACGACAGGCACCTGAAGTATGAATAGCATCTAATAGCTACTATGTACATACCCCCTCCCCCCTTCTAGATCTAATAAAAAAAATATCTTATCCGAAACATGCGATTTCCCTTTCTGAATAGTCAGTTTTTATCTTATGCAAGCTTTAGAGATGACACTTGTGAGATACTACTATATGTACAAGAAATTTTTAGTTTGGATATATTATTAGTTCTGTATTTTTTCACTGGGGAGGTTGTACACAAGATCCGTATTTCAGGTGCCTGTGGGTCAACATTATGGCATGCGCATGCTTCACATTCCAACAGTTACTGCTTGTACTTAGAATACTTCTAATCTGCACTAAAGTTAGACCCCGTGTGGAGGTTAAATGATGGCAGCTGATTATATCAGTTTGGAAAACTTTAACACTAATATGTACACAGAAATAAATAGTTCTGTGGCCCCATTTTACAGAAAATCTTTGGACCTAAATCAAGGAACAGTGTACAGTAAAACACGGATACAGTGAATCTCCAGGACCAGTCAAAACAGCTCCTTATAACTAAACTTCATAATATCCAAAAATCAATTTCATAACTCTTCTTTCGTACAGGAATAAATATCACTTTGCATATGACAATGTGATGTATTTGATTCAAATGTAGACAGATTTTCTTTATAACTTGGTCACAAGATATTTTGTAAAAAGGGCCACTGGGCGTCTTTAAATCACCTCTCTGTAGAAAATACAAACCAAAAACCAAAGGTTTACATTTACTCATTATAAGCTTCTTAACAAAATGTAAACAAAACATAATTACAAAATGGCTGATAGAAGGAAGACGGGGCAGATCACAGAAAACAGAATAGACTGACTAGAAAACTAATGTCTGAGAATTTTTTATAAAGCTTTCTGGTGAGAATTGGTCCATTTGTTTACGTCTGTTTGATCTTTTTTCATACTTCCTCAGGCTCCTCCTCCTCGTCAAACTCCGCCTCTTCCTCGGCAGTGGCTTCCTGGTACTGTTGATACTCTGACACCAAGTCGTTCATATTCGATTCCGCCTCTGTAAACTCCATCTCGTCCATGCCCTCGCCAGTGTACCAGTGCAAGAAAGCCTTGCGACGGAACATAGCCGTAAACTGCTCAGAGATCCTCTTGAAGAGTTCCTGAATAGCGGTACTGTTTCCGATGAAAGTGGAGGACATTTTGAGACCCCTAGGAGGGATGTCACAGACAGCTGTCTTGACATTGTTAGGGATCCACTCTACAAAGTAGCTGCTATTCTTGTTCTGGACATTCAACATTTGCTCATCGACTTCCTTCATGGACATTCGACCCCTGAAGATGGCAGCAACTGTGAGGTAACGGCCATGCCGGGGGTCGCAGGCTGCCATCATATTTTTGGAATCGAACATCTGTTGAGTGAGTTCTGGTACGGAGAGGGCTCGGTACTGTTGACTGCCACGGGAGGTAAGGGGAGCGAACCCTGGCATAAAGAAGTGAAGACGGGGGAAAGGTACCATGTTAACGGCCAGTTTCCTGAGGTCGGCATTTAACTGTCCAGGGAATCTAAGACAGGTGGTGACCCCTGACATGGTGGCAGACACCAGGTGATTAAGGTCACCATAGGTTGGTGTTGAGAGTTTCAACGTTCTGAAGCAAATGTCATACAAAGCTTCATTATCAATGCAGTAGGTTTCGTCTGTGTTTTCTACTAGCTGATGAACTGAGAGTGTAGCATTGTAAGGCTCTACCACTGTATCAGATACCTACAAAACAAAAACTCAAACCTGTAATTAACTACCACTGTATCAGATGCCTACAAAACAAAAACTCAAACCTGTGATTAACTACCGGGAATAAATCAACTATACACTTCAATATGGCCCAAAAATTGTGTTTGTTTCCTGAAACATGACCAATCTTTTTCATTCAAAGCTTAAATGTACATTTCTTAACAGAATTAAACTGAAATACAATTGAAATTATTGATGATATATATACAAATGTAGCTGTTTCAGAGTTTCTATGACAAAAAATACTTCTTTGTAGTCAGTTTACAACAGCAACATGTAATATCTCAACTCCCGAAGTTTTTTTTTACTGATAATATATATCTATCTATCTATCTATATATCAGTGAATTTGTACTTCCCCACTTCGAATCATATTTACTTGATATGTGCCATTTGAAAAGGGGAAATATTTCACAAATACTCTACATGTAAAGTTTTATTGTGAAATCACAATAACAAATATAAGACGTACGTTGTGTCATCCTGAGACACAATCTGGTGACCTTGAGATCACCCTTATGTAATAGTGACCTTTCACATGAAATTTCATCTCTGAATTTTGAATAGTATTCAGATTATAGATTTCATTCATGACTGATTTCTTATCACACGAACCAGCAACCTTTAACCTTTTGACCTAAACACAACAGGGATCATTCTTAGGTAACAGAGCTTGAAATTACACCGCTAATTAAATCAGCTCAAACAGTACTCCAGAAACCATTTTTTAAATATGTGTCACCTTGCAAATGGACCTCAAAACAACAGGTACCCTGAAATCGTGAAACTCTTTATCTGAAATTTGTGTGATCTCTAACAATGTTGGAGTCTAATGTACATTCTGACCTCTAAAACTGGAACCATACCTCACATGTACAACAGAGGACCTGAGACACTCTGACCTCTAAAACAGGAACGATACCTCACCTCACATGTACAACAGAGGACCCGAGACATTCTGACCTCTAAAACTGGAACCATACCTCACATGTACAACAGAGGACCTGAGACATTCTGACCTCTAAAACAGGAACGATACCTCACCTCACATGTACAACAGAGGACCCGAGACATTCTGACCTCTAAAACTGGAACCATACCTCACATGTACAACAGAGGACCCGAGACATTCTGACCTCTAAAACTGGAACCATACCTCACATGTACAACAGAGGACCCGAGACATTCTGACCTCTAAAACTGGAACCATACCTCACATGTACAACAGAGGACCTGAGACATTCTGACCTCTAAAACAGGAACGATACCTCACCTCACATGTACAACAGAGGACCTGAGACACTCTGACCTCTAAAGCAGGAATAGCCATCCTTTAGTTATAGCGACCATTCATGTTAAGTTTCATAGCTAAGTCTCCAAACGTATCAACTGTAGATCTCTAATGAAAATCATTTCTGACCAAATGTGACCTGGTGGCATTGACCTTTATCTTAAAACCATAGAAACTTGAAGGTCATCCTTAAACAAATCATGGAGAACCTCCATGTGAAGTTTCATTGCTAAAGCTCAAACAATTCACCTCAAAACGATTTCTTAAAAATGTGACTTAAATCTCTGAACCTAAATAAGAATTGGAGTTGGGCTTTAGCAGTAGAGATTCTTTATGTAGAGTTTTATGGCTAAAGCTCGAAATGTATTTGAAATATCACCTGAAAACCAATCACCATATATCCATATAGTAGCCTGTTTTAGACATCTGTCATCATCAGATATCCACGGCTGATCTTGTTTTTATTCATTGTGATAAGAAGATGAAATCAGTTGTGGATATCCAACAATGCTGAAAACCAAGGTGTTACAAAGTACTACCAACAGACAGACTGTCAAGAATTCACAACACTGAAAGTAGAGACCTATAGTTTTTCTCAGGAGACATTTTTTTTGTTGAATCTAAAATTAACAGCTATTGCCATATTGACCCAAACAGGGCATTGATAAAATCGGATTTTGTCTTATAAACTTTTGAATGTCTTTGAAGTGTGTGGTAAATGTGAGGTATTTGATTTTTAAGGAGGTATACTACATCATCATAATGGCTGACTTATGAAACATGAATGAAAATATAAATATCAGCAATATTTGTATATTTCTTTTTGATTTTTTTGGAATAACTTGGTAGCTCAGTGGGTTTTGGTGGCTCACTACACCTTGAAAGAGTTTCTTAAATCAGCACGAAATAACTGGATTATGAAATATATGATAATATATAATAAGTATATATGTCAAAAAGGCAGAAAATATGCAATTTTGGAAAGAAAACATGATTTTCCAAAATTTGTTTTAGTAAATAAGAACAAAAGCCTGTGGTGGATTTGAACTTGGAATCTGTGGTTCACCAGTCTGATTCTTTAACAACTAAATTAATAGTTACAAACAATTTCACAAAACATTTCAATTGCCATCTCATGACGTTGTGTCCTGTAAGCCTTGGTGTAGTGAGCCACCTTAACATGCTGTCTTCACAGGTTTGACTCCAGCAGAGGTTTCAATTTTCTTCCTAATTACTATTTTACTAAATCTGCATTTTGTTAACTACTAAATTTGAAAGCTTTCAAAATATCATTGTATGTATGCTCCACTCTTTATCCACATCAAATATCTCTGGTGCAGTATTCCTCCTTAAAATCACCTACTTGTCCCTTTGTCTGAGGAAACGAGATAATCTAACACAACAATTGACAATATGATTATTTTTGTTGTTATAAGGAAATTATCCATTGTAATGCATCAGGTGATTACTGCATGTATTGTGTGCTTATCAACCACATTACATAACACGTCTAGCTTCCTTCATTCTCTCCATTGCCAAGTATTGATTCATGGTTAAGACTTGAATTAAGCAGATTAGCATAAAACATGCATCAATGCAAATCAAGTCACCTTTCATGAGGCAAAACAGAGGATGGGCTAGATGGTGTTTAATTCGATAATGCCCAAATATTTTTAATTGGCGGAAAGTTGGCAAACGCCATGGTCTTCTTAAAGGGTAAAAACTGCAAATCAATAACAATATTATGCAAAGTACCCTTCTCCCTGTGTTGCTGGTTCAATAATCCATATCATAAAATTTTCTTATCTTGCATGCTTATCTCTGCATCAAATAGGAGCAATATTTAAAACTCATGATTTAATATTACCAAACCGTTAAGTTATGAGAATGTTGACCAATGGTTACTCACCTTTGGCGATGGAACAACGGAGAATGTGTTCATGATTCTGTCGGGGTACTCCTCCCGGATTTTGGAAATGAGGAGTGTTCCCATTCCTGACCCAGTACCGCCCCCCAGAGAGTGTGTCAGCTGGAATCCTTGTAAACAGTCACAGCTCTCCGCCTCTTTGCGCACGACGTCCAGCACAGAATCTACCAATTCAGCACCTTCTGTGTAGTGTCCTTTGGCCCAGTTATTTCCAGCACCACTTTGACCAAACACAAAGTTATCTGGCCGAAATATCTGGCCGAATGGACCTGATCGAACAGAGTCCATTGTACCTGGCTCAAGGTCAACCAAGACTGCTCTGGGTACATACTTTCCCCCTATTGAATAAAAATAACATATTTATCCGAATAGCAAATCTACTGTACAAAGCAGTTTTCCTCCTACCTTTGTTATCAAAGTGTCATCTTTCATGAAATGCTGATGGTGAATTTGATTACATTAAGTTAGTCATGCATGTTCTGAAAATCTCAAACCAGTTTGTTATCAATGGGATGTTTTGGATCTATATATAGATAGCAACTAGAAGGATGAAAATATATAGCATATACCAAAATAGGTATCAAACCTGGGCCTCCTAACTCTCTGATCCAATGCTCAATGAATCGAGCTAATCTGGCCACCAGAGACTATGCCAGACTGACCACTACATTCCCCCCTCTTCAATTTTAAATATCCTTTTCCCTCAAATACATACATAATTTAAAAGACCTTTATTCCTTTATAGTCATTTTTACCTGCCGGTTCCAGGGGCTGGTCTAGAGGACAAATAAATTACGTAACAGGGAGGGAGAAACTACATGATTGACCCGACTGGGATTTGGACCAGGACTTCCTAAAAATGACCTGGTCATTGTACTATATGAGTAATCAAACTGTAAAATCAGACTGGGACAAGAATTCCATCAGCTGTTGTTACAAGTCCCCTCCCCCAATCTACCTATCCAATAAGTCATGGATATTAATACACCACACCTGCACTTTACAGATTTGTGTTCTATTATGCACAGCTGACAGACTCACCCGTAGCCTCGTTGTAGTAAACATTGATTCTCTCGAGCTGCAAGTCTGAGTCACCATGGTATGTTCCAGTGGGGTCGATGCCATGCTCATCCGAGATCACCTCCCAAAACTAAAAAAAAAAAATATAACAGATGTTCCAGCACTCGTGTGAAGCACATCCCATTTCCTGCGTCTGCCATACCTTGTGTTGTAGTATTTCATATTCAGCATCTGTTTTGCATTGTATCTTTCCGTGGCCTCAATTTAATCAGTATGTACTTTTTTTGCGGCTTACATTAATTACAAAAGCGTAAATAAATCCAATTATTTCCTATACTGTTTTTTGTTTTTTTTGATAAATTTAAAATTTACTCAGACACAGCTTCATTAACTATTTATTCATTTCATTCAAGAAAAAGATAATTCCCTCCACGTAAGGAACATGACGTAAACAACGTTTAAATCACCACATTTTTTTAAGAACCACGCCCAAATTTCACACTCCCTGAACGTACCAAAAGCCACGTGGTCCATTTAAAACAAAACGAGAGGCTGGCGGTCTGCCCATTTTGTCAGCAAAAACTTCACAGATGAGTCACGTGTAGACAAAATACTTCAAGTGACAAATATAGCTATTACGAGAAATCAACTTTATTTTGTATACATTTACACGCCTTTTTTCATTTCAAATAGAAAACCTAACCGATATATTTGGTGAAACACGCCATGCCGGCAAAAAAGAAAAAAAAAAAAAAAAAAATACAACACCGCAATGCACCATAATGGATTACATGACTTCCTTACTTTTACCGTACAGACAGATAACAGATTGACAAATTACTGAAATACCAGTATATATATAGTAGTCAACAGTATTTACCTTGGCGCCGATCTGGTTTCCGCACTGGCCAGCCTGTAAATGGACAATTTCTCTCATGGTGAAAATTCAATGTGTGATGACTACAATGTGCGTTTGTTCACTCTCAGCTCTAGTTAGTACTGGCTGATTTAATTTATTCTGAGCATCTGATAGCTATCTGACCCACTTTCCCTTAGGCTGGCGAATCAAAAACTGATATGATGCTAGGGAAACATTTTCATTGGCTGGCAAACTTTACGGTCGTTGCAAAGCCTCGAGATGCACACTGAATTCAAATTACAAGGGCTTGCTTTCGGCTTGAAAAAAAAAAAATATTTTCAACTATTCATCTCAGATTGCCGTTATTCTTCTTAATTTTAATCTAGATTAACAAGCTGATACTATAATATAGAAACTGGTTTAATGTTGTTCAAACTTACAAGGAGCAATCAAATCTTACCTATGAAGCGAAGTACTCGTCTCTCTCTCTCTCTCTCTCTGACCACACCTGTAAAGTGAGGACGTCTTCACAATGTCTAATGACTGACGAGAGAGAGAGAGAGAGGAGTAATTAAAGTGAGGACAACTATTTGACCTGCAGTATGAAGACAGGTGTTCTACGAGGACAAAAAAAAAAAAAATACCTGTGCACGTGACCTAGAGAATATGATAATTAGATTTTTATTTTTTATTTTTGTTTTTATTGCTGCTAATGGGCCGGGGGAGTAACATAAATATAACGTGCATGTATGATTTGTTAAACATACATGATGACAAAATAAAACGCATAACAAGTACAAGTAATACAAAATATTTTAAGTTAAATAATACTGGGGGCAAGAGAGATGTAGGGACATGTCCCTACCGGTACTCTCTCTCTCTCTCTGTCTCTGTCTCTCTCTGTGAAATGGTTTAATAAGCATGTAACATGTATTTATAACAGAACAGTAAATCATTGCTAAATGATCCCGAATAAATGCATTATGTACACAGTAAGGGTTACACAGTTCTCCGTCCAACATGAAGCTTCGCTCGCCAAGGACCGAGAAGCGGAATGGACGGAACTCCCTCGTGTAGTGAATATATGTATGAAATTCAACACAACTTTATAATACAAAACAATGAATTAATTAAAATATATTTGAATAACTTACAAAAAGCAGCACGAGTCAGTGTTACAGGACAAATATCAACCCAGTTCTGAGTAAAGTAGATAACACAAGTGTACATTCTGAACATACTCAGATATTGCAGTTAGGGTGGCAGAAGTAAAACCACTGCATGCACGGATCCAAGATTTTTTTCCAGGGGGAGGGGGTCAATGTTTTGGCAAGGAAAAAAACCCAGTCTTAAAGACAATGATAATATTTTAACCAAAAAAAACAAAAAAAAAACAAAACAAAACAAAAAAACAAAACAAAACAAAACGAAAACAAAAATAACAATAATAAAAACGAAAGTAAAAGGTGAAACTCGGTATCAGCATCCTAAAGCGAGGGGAAGGGGAGGGGGGATTCAGTGCGTGGATTCAATTCATCACATTTCCCACCACTGTCTTTTACGGGCAGCAGGTAAATCAAACTTTTCGTGTAATGTTATATATTAAGGCCTTTGCATGAATAAGAATATAGTGAAATAATAACTGGTATTGTATATTGTCTAAAAAAAAAAGTGGACAGTCTCTCTCTCTCTCTGTGTGTGTGTGTGTGTGAACCCGTTACTACGTGCCTGATTTAGCCAAAGAGACTTCTAAGGTTGAAATAATCTTCTGTTTCTCTGCCAGATAAAGGATTGTAAATTTCTTTTAGGTTGATTTCTGATGAGGAACGAAGTAGTGGCAGTACAAACTGCACCAAGACCAATCACTTGTTACTAATGCAGTGCCGTGCAGTCAGTCAAAGAGATTTACGATGTCCAGAGGTTTAATTGTTGTTAGCAAAATAATGAAATGCGTAAATATCAATTCGCCGAATCTTAGTCTATCGTTAAACGTCGAATATGAATAAAATTATTACATAAATCACTGATAATTATATGTAAAATGTTGAAAAATGGTTCTGAGATATATATATATATATATATATATATATAAAATATTTCAGAAAAGTGTTTAGAGTGTTTATATATGTAACAGATTTTCTTTCTAATAACAACAAAGTCCTGTTTTGGGGTTCTTTAGGTCGCCTCCGATTTATTAGTAAAATCTATGAAACCTATATATGTGTTCACTCTGAAACAAATACAATCATACATATTAAAGTGTTACTACTATTTTACATAATTACATAAATCACTTTTTTTTAAAATAGCTATATCACTATGATATTATACATGTAAAACATTAAAACTCTGATTCTATATTTATGAAATTACTATAATGACTCTACAGACATTATTCATAAATTACATTGACATAGATGAACACCATCATACCATTCTATGGGAACAAGTGATGAATGCATCTTTCATTTAGAAAATTATGTCCATGGAGGTTGACTGTAAATTATGGAATTTACATAAATGAACTTGCAGCATAAAAATATAAAACATGTATTTAAGAAGACCAAATATGTGAAACGTGTAAATTTAACTTCTTGAATTTCAAGCTAAATAATTATGCCTCACAAAATATCATTCTCACTGTGCAAGTGCTATTGGAATTAAATCTGCCAAATTATTAAGTTTACTGCTAATTAGAAATAATATTAAAGTTAGAAAATAAACTTACCTTGTTAAAGAAATGACCAGTTTACTGTCAAATGTCTGTCAATTATTTTTTCGACTTCTCCAGAGTCAAACTAGACAAAGAATGACTGAACACTACCCAGAACTTTTGGAGGGAAAAAGAACTCACCAATAAAACACCAGCTAACAATACTAAAACCAATAGAAACTCTGGACACTATCAAACCTATGTACAAAAGTTAAATTAATGACCTAAGGCAAAATTCATTGAATCAGAACAGATGCTGCCTGTTCTACTTGGGTGAGCATAAAACACATAAGGGTTATTCAAATGTTTAATTTGAAATATATACATGTACATCTGTGTAGATTTATTAATTGAAATCAATTAATAAACACTTTTACACACTTCCCCTCCTTTTAAAATGACTTCCACGTCATTCAAAGGAAGACTTACCCAATGAAATTTATGCTGAAATACTGAAGTATTGATAACATGAAATAAAAACTCAGAATTTTTTAGTGAACATTTTTAAAAGAGCTTTCGACATTTCTTTGTCCATTGTTCTCAACTGAAAAGCCATTTCCTGAAAACATATTGCCTTATCTTTCCATTCGGAATGCTGAGGTGTCTGAAGACTACAGGCGTAATGTTCCATCCATTGCGGCTTCTTTCTAATTCTTGTTGACCTCCTAGGTAAATCGTTAGTCTCGTTACCAACATCTTGGTTACCATCATCATCATCATCATCATCATGAACTTCATCTGCAGGTCCATGTAAATCATTCATTTGAGAACTGCTGGAATCAAGATCATCAGGTAGTTCCTGTATACTCTGATTGGAAGCGTCCTCCCCTGATCCCTCTTCCAGATACTCGACACCACCCTGATCGTCACCAGTAATAGTGCAAGTACTCTGCTCCATCTTCAGACAGTGTGTCACTCAAAGGTACAGGACATTCCACTGTAAAATACATACTGTCTGCATCATCATCAGATCCTTCTGAATGATCCTGGATGGCAGATCCCCTTTCTCTATCCTGAGACTTTTCAATTCTCTTCTTAATTCTCATTCTAGGTGCTGGAATAGGTGAAGATAACTTGGAACCAATGGGCAATAATAAATTCCTATGTAGAATTCTGATTCTGCCTTGGCCATCTTCTCTTCTCACCTTATAAACTGGAATTGAAACATTTGGCTGATTAATGATGATGTATGGATTTTCCTCCCATTTATCCTGGATTTTGTGTTTCCCATCAAAACTGACAACCTTGACTAACACTCTGTCTCCTTCGTTTGAGATCACTCCTCTTATTTTGGTGTCATAATGCAACTTCTGTTTCATCTGAGAATTCTTAATTGCTGTTTCAGCTTGATGATATACATTTCTGAGATTTTCCTGAAGGGTTCCAATATATGAAGAAGTTAATTTGAATTGGCAATTTCGCTCGATTCCAAAAATGAGATCTACAGGAAGATTCAGTTCTCGACCAAACATCAAATAATACGGAGAAAATCCTGTTGAATCATGTACAGTACAGTTGTACGCATGTACAAGTGGAGAGACATGTTTTTTCCAATTATGTTTCTGTTCTGGATCCAAAGTGCCTAACATAGAAATAATGGTCCTATTAAAACGTTCTGCAATTCCATTGCCCATGGGATAGTATGGTGTAGTTCTTGATTTGGATATCCCAGTAATTTGGCATAATTCTTTAATCAAATTACTACAGAAGTTTGCTCCTTGATCTGAATGGAGTTTCTGCGGCAGACCATAATGAACAATAAAGTTATTAAAAATTGCCTCAGCAGTGGTCTTAGCCGTTTGATTCTTTGTTGGTACTGCTACTGCATATTTGGTAAAGTGGTCGGTCAAAACTAAGATATTCTGTATGTTTCCCTTGGGTGGTTCTAATGTCATGTAGTCCATACAAACTAACTCTAATGGTTGAGCAGTAGTAATATTAACTAATGATGCTTTCTGGTTGTTTGGAGTCTTGAACTTAATGCATCTCTCACACTCATCAACCCACTTCAATACATCTGTGTGCATCTTTGGCCAGTAGAATCTACTACGCACTAATGAAACAGTTTTGTCTCTGCCTGGATGACCCATATCATTATGCAAATAGTGTAGGATCACAGGACTAAAAGTATTTGGCACAACATATTGTTGATGACAGGTACCATCTGCATTTCGTGTTTCTCTAATAAGTATGTCATCTTTCATCTTCAGCTTCCTAAAGTTCTGATAAAGAATTGTCTCAACCTCACTACTTGCAGAATTCCTTGGAGGTTTCTTCCCTGCTCTGACATGACTTATTATAGATGAAATGGTAGCATCCTCAGCCTGAACTTGCTGAATGTTGATGTGCCGAACATCCTTAATATCTGTAGGCAGGTGCAACTGCTGGCACACTGTAGGCAAAACTGGTAATGCCTGAATATATGGCTGCTTATCGTCAGCATTGACTACTGCTCTGACAGCTTCTGCATCCATGGTCTCGGTCTTTGCAGGTAATCTAGACAATATATCTGCAATGGTGTTCAATTTGCCTGACTTGTACGTGATACTGAAGTTATAAGAAGACAGTGCAGCAATCCATCTGTGGCCAGTGGCATCTAATTTCGCTGTAGTCAAAACATATGTTAGGGGATTATTGTCTGTAAATACTGAAAATGTCTGTCCGGTAAGATAATCTGTGAACTTTTCTGTAACTGCCCATTTCAAATCAAGAAATTCAAGTTTGTGAGTAGGATAGTTTCTCTCAGATTTGCTAAGTCCCCTGCTGGCATATGCAATGACACGTTTTGATCCATCCTGTTCTTGATAAAGCACTGCTCCAAGTCCACTTTGACATGCATCAATGTGTAATTCAAATGGACTACTGAAATCAGGGTAGGCAAGCACAGGAGATGAAGTTAATGTCTCTTTCAATAAGGCAAATGCATCTTCTTGAGATGGTCCCCATTGCCATGTTGGTGGAGGCAGTTTCTTTTTTCCTCTGGGTTTCTTTCCTTTTGCCATAATGTCAATCAATGGTCGTGCAATCTTAGAGAAATCCTTGATAAATTTCCTATAATATCCTGCAAAGCCTAGAAATTGTCGCACATCTTCTGGATTCTTAGGAGTAGGCCAGTTTAGGACTTTATCGATCTTGTCTGGATCCGCCTGTACCCCATCTTCAGAAACAATATGGCCTATATATTTTACTCTTTTCATGAAGAGAGAACACTTCTTAGGAGACAGTTTCAGTCTAAATTTCCTAAATCTATTGAAAACTTGCTTGAGGCGGTCGATATGTTCCTCAAATGTCCTGGAGAAAACAATTACATCATCTAGATAAATAAAGCACATTTTCATATGAAGATCTCCTAGACATTGTTCTTGTAGTCTCTGGTAAGTGGCTAGGGCATTCGCAAGTCCAAATGGCATTCTATTAAATTCAAAAAATCCTAGTGGTCCTACTGTGAAGGCTGTCCGTTGTTTATGTTCTTCTAAAATTTCAATTTGATGGTACCCTGACTTCATGTCTAATACAGAAAAGTAGGAATTACCAGCAAGTGAATCTAAAATTTCATCTATTCTCGGCAATGCATAATTATCTCTCACAGTCCTCAAGTTCAGTTGTCTGTAATCGACGCACATGCGTAAGGATCCATCATGTTTCCTGACTAACACCACATTAGAAGAAAATGGTGAATGAGATGGTCGGATTATTCCACTAGCTAATAACTCTTTCATGTGGTTTCTGACCTCCTCTACCATTGCTGGTGGAATGCGCCTGTATTTTTGCTTGAAAGGCATGGTGTCCGACAACTCTAAGTGATGGCACACCTTGTCAGTAGTTCCAATGTCTGTAGGACTGGTTGAAAATATATCCTGGTATTCAGATATGAGTCCTCTGCATCTCTCTTTCTCCATCTCTGCTAATGTGTCAGATATCTCAACCTTCTCTAAAATTTGTCCAAACTCTGATGTTGATACAGGAGTAGATGTGTCTGCAATGGTAACAAGCTGCATCTCACAAAGAATGGCTCTTGGTGGAACCGATACTGTTCTTGTTGTGATATTGCTTATTTCCACTGGTATGATGTTGGAATTCTCAAAGTCATAATACTGTAGACTTGGGGTAATATCTAAGTCGAGTGGTATACTAGATTTTGGTGTAGAATGCAACATAGCTAAAACTTTCTGATAAGGAACCTTCTTGTCCGAGCAAGCTTTAATAACAACTTTCCCATTGGGTGGAATTAGAACTCTGCAAGACTCGGCTGACTTCAAAACAGCAAGTCGATTTCCATTTCTTTCCAGCTGCCTTTCACGTAGTATGAGACATCTAAATGCTAACTGCTATGAAGCATGTAAATCTGCATCCTGCAAAAACCTTGGCCCATACTCCGATCTCGTAATGTCAATCAGTCTGTGTAAAATATTTGTTCCAATCAAAACAGGAACTTTTGAATTGTAGTTACTATTTGGAACAACTAAAAAGATGCAATCTTGCAGAACTTCTAATGAAGTCAGTCCATATGTGGTTAAATCTACCACGACATATCCTAAATATGGCATTAACTGGCCATCAGCACATTCAATGTCAATCTGTTCATCTATTGAATTAAGTGGTGTTTTATCCTTTAAGTATGTTGTGTAAAAGGATTCCGATATTGTAGAGACTGTGGCTCCAGTATCAAGTAATGACAAACATGGTACGCCACTAATAGCAACTTGAACCTCATTTGATGTTCCAACTAATTCCTCTGATAAGTTAGTGGGACTGTTCTTCCTCTTGCCAGACCCTTGTCCCCAGGATTTGGCAATCTGTAGTTTAAATCCTTTTTGTGGTCAATCCTGACTCTGCAACCAATAGCTATATGGCCCTCTTGGCCGCATCTATAACAAATGATGTGGTCAGATTTATGTCTTGATTGCTGATCATCAGGGCATGCTGCAGTAGATTTAGTTTCAGGCATCGGGTAAGAATATCCTTTGTTTGAATGTTTTCCTTGCTTTCCCTTTTGAAAAGATTGTTTACTCTTATTACCATATGGCTTCTGAGCAGGAGGCATATAGTATGGCTGCTGCATTACCTAAGTTGATTTATCTGAGCCTGCAAATCTTTGAATTTGTCATCATCAGATGAGTCTGTCTTTGAAGAGATTGCTGCTTTCACTGTGCCTTGTTTGCCCTTTGATGACTTGGTCTGCACTGTGCATTCAGCCTCTATTTTCAGAATTTCTACCCTTAGTCGATCAAAATCACTAATTGTGTGATACAGATGTCCACAAATGTCTTTTAATTCTTGTCGCAAACCTTTATAAAACATTGTGCACAACATTTCATTTACAGCATAATTCTGAACTTTGCCCATCCTCAAAGCAGTACAGAGAATTTCTTCTATACGGCAACTCCAAGCTGAACAAGTGTCATCCTCTCTTTGTTTGGAACAATAAAATTCAGCTAATATGTCCTCTTTCTCCAACACATTCCCATATATGCTGTCCAACTTGAATAAAATTTCTTCAACAGAAGCACCAACGCCTAATCTCATAACTTTAGCTGCTTCCCCCTTCACTGACCTTCTAATTGCCTGAAGTAATGCTTCCTCTGACTGAGACTCCTTCATAAGACAAGTCACCTCATACTTCCACAGGTCATATGAAGAGTCTGATTTTCCATCACCTGAGAATGTGGAAATCCTTAAAGGAGCTTTGTAATAGCCAGATGCTGCTGCCATTGGCTCTTTAAACTTCATCATAGATTCTTTCACAGACTGCTTTTCTTCATGATTAACTGCCCAATGCATAAATTTCTGTGGATTAATTTTCATTTTCTCCAATGTGTTCCAGAAATGAGTTATATCCTCTTGTGACATCTCACTCTCAGTGACTGGAAGTTTAACATCTGATTTAGTTTCTGTTGTCCTTTCAGTTGGATCTTCCATTTCTATACTTGGCTTTGACATGTTGTAATGTAGTACAAAGAAAATACAAAACAAATATATACAAAAACCAAAGTAATTTGCAGGTATAAGAGGGTAGTTCACTTTGAACTATTGCAAACAGGGGCTTGTAACAATATAATATCAAATGTGTATGTTATCTACAGTCGGAAGTTCATAACTGAACAAAGAATATGGTTTTTTGAAATGCAGATTATTTATTTTTTTTACAATAATTCAATGCATACTGCTTAAATGAAAATACAATGTAATTGATCAGAAAATAACAAATCAGTTTGAAGTGCAAATAACTGATATTGTACCGAGTTTCTCCTACAAAAGAACTTTAAGTGTATTAAACTATATACCCTTTACCTGTTGTTCAACCTTTATTGAAAATAAACAACAAACACAGGAGTTATTTAAGGAATTTTACCTCGAATTTGATTTCTTGTTTACCAACATGTTTTTCGGTGTAACCAATATCGAGCTCGATCGGAATTGCGCAGTATATAAAGAAAAGCGATTTCGATGGAATGATGAATCCAAATCGCGAGGTTTCGAAATAACTTATGAGAAAAAAATAATAATTAAATTTCAAATAACTGGCAATTGCAATATGAACAATTCTTCACTCTAATCTACTCCCAACCTACAATATAGATAACTGAGCAACTGTTGCTACAATTTCAACTCAGAGACAAAACTGTAACTCAAACTACACTATCGCTTTGAACAACTTCACCCAATCAATATATATATATATATATATATATATATATATATATATAGTCTATCAAATTGTCGAGATGTCTTGGTCAGAAGAGATAGGTATTATAATGTTACAGTTAGTAAAGGATAGGGATGTATTGATAATAAGTGTGCAAATACGTGATACCTCACTTACCCATCCCTCTCTCGATCGTGGCACTCTTGTTTTCAAAGTTTATATATTTATAGCAACAACAAAAAATGTGCCTGTTTAAATGTTTTCAAATTTTGTAAAATTTATTTCAAGTAATCAACCTTGGTGTACAACTTGACTATAAAGTAGATATTTGTTTCAGACTCAGTCACGGTTGTTGAAATGCGCATTCGGATTTTATTGTTTTCACGTCTACATTTTAATATTTAGCAACTTATATCTCGATCATCCTTGCGTTTATAAATTCCTTAATTCGGATTTCCTCGCATGTAAATTGCTATTGAAACAGAAAGGAAAAATATACTTAAGTCATGTTGGCGTATTAGTATTTTCCGGATATCTTATTGGTCATTATTAGTATGTGACAATAATTGTAAGTGTGACGCGCTATCACAGACGCTTCTTAGGATTTCTCTCTAGTAAATGGTGACAGGCAGTAGTCCAGTTTCTGAACATCTGAATGTTGATTGTTGAAGCTTTAGTTAAAAACTGGACCACAACAGTCACAGATGATGTCAATGTTCGAATCCTTTGTTATTCCTGATTTATTGTGCGTACTTGTTCACAGTAGATTCAAAGTGATATGTAGCACAAAATCTCGGATACTTTGATAATCTCTCTCTCTTTCTCGCTCTCTCTCTCTCTCTCTCTGATAACACGCTGTAGATTATTAAAATGTAGTATCCAAGAATTTCATGGATTTATAAGGCATTGAGAACCCACTGTATTGTGTTCATTTAAGTTTGAAATAAGTTGTCTTTTCTGCTATTACAGTGACTTGATAAAACTTTTTCTCTAAACAGGATCAAAAATATTTTTTTACTCACCATACATGTTAAAATTTATTGTTCAATATCAATTACAAACAAAGTTAGGGAGTATATTGCGGTCACCTTGCCTGTCCATTTGCCTGTTCACAGGCACTTTGTCCAGTAATTTCCTAAATTGATTTTCCTCTCAAATTTGTGAAAATATAGGTATATAGGTTGTGTATGACTATGTTGACTGGATATATAGGTTGTGTATGACTATGTTGACTGGATATATATGTTGTATATGACCATGTTGACTGGATATATAAGTTGTATATGACTATTTTGACTGGGTATATAGGTTGTGTATGACTATGTTGACTGGATATATAAGCTGTATATGACTATTTTGACTGGGTATATAGGTTGTATATGACTATGTTGACTGGATATATAAGTTGTATATGACCATGTTGACTGGATATATAAGTTGTATATGACTATTTTGACTGGATATATGTTGTATATGACCATGTTGACTGGGTATATAGGTTGTGTATGACCATGTTGACTGGATATATAAGTTGTGTATGACCATGTTGACTGGGTATATAGGTTGTGTATGACCATGTTGACTGGATATATAAGTTGTATATGACTATTTTGACTGGATACATAAGTTGTATATGACTATTTTGACTGGATATATGTTGTATATGACCATGTTGACTGGGTATATAGGTTGTGTATGACCATGTTGACTGGATATATAAGTTGTGTATGACCATGTTGACTGGGTATATAGGTTGTGTATGACCATGTTGACTGGATATATAAGTTGTGTTTGACCATGTTGACTGGGTATATAAGTTGTATATGACCATGTTGACTGGGTATATAGGTTGTGTATGACCATGTTGACTGGGTATATAGGTTGTGTATGACTATGTTGACTGGATGTATAGCTTGTATATGACCATGTTGACTGTAAATATAGGTTGTGTATGACCATTTTGACTGGGTATATAGGTTGTGTATGACCATGTTGACTGGGTATATAGGTTGTATATGACCATGTTGACTGGATATATAAGTTATGTATGACCATGTTGACTGGATATATAAGTTGTGTATGACCATGTTGACTGGATATATAAGTTGTATATGATCATGTTGACTGGGTATATAGGTTGTGTATGACCATGTTGACTGGATATATAAGTTGTTTATGACCATGTTGACTGGGTATATAGGTTGTGTTTGACATTTGGATATTGTAAAGGTCACATGGAGAACAGGTGTAACATTCTTGTGAATGCCTTGTCTCCGAAGCAGTAAAGATTTTGTCATACATGCAGGATACAAAAGCTGATTTGACCCTTTGACCTGAAATAAGCCGATGTCAAAATTCAAGAGAAAATGATTGTTGTTGAGCTGTATCTTTACAGTGTTGAATTATTAATCTAATTCATCACTGACTTCAGGTGTGACTTAGCTATTGTCCAAGGAAAGGTCAAGGTTATAGAGATTCCATTTCCCCCTGACGTTTAATTGTAGTCCATGAATATTTTGAAATTTATACAAATGATGGTAGAAGAATAAGGAGAAATTTTATTGATATGAATATTTTCTGCTGAGCGAGCAATTCAAAACAATTGTAGTTTTTATTTGCTGTGACTGTAAACTTATTAAACTGTTTTCACTGTTAAAATTTTACTTAACAAGGAGTAACTGAGGGGCTGTTATTTTGTAGTTTGTGAACATTGAAACAGAAGATGGGAATGACAAACCTGAGGATGATTACAGGTTAAGCAAGGTAGCTACCAACAATGGATGACAGGGGTGGATCTAACAGCCCAGGGCCTGAGGAGCGGGAGTCATTTTCATTTGGGGCAGAGGTAGTTCATTTTCTGGATGATGATGGCAATGAGAATCACTTCATCGTTGGCCCAGGGATGTACCAGAAGTGTGGAACTTCTTCATGTTTGGACGATGGTTCAAAAGTGATTATAGAAAATGACATCAAAGTTATTTCAAATGAAGTAGAGAACTTGATATCGAACACAGAGAAGCTGATCAGTGGTGAAACTACAGATAATGCTGAAAATGTGAGTACAAACAATTTCAGTGCTTTACCAAGGGAGCTGATTTTAAAGATTTTCAGTTTTTTTTCTGCCGTGGAACTGAGTCTGTGTGTGACACCAGTTTGTAAGCGTTGGTATGAAGTTGGACATGATCCAAGTTTATGGAAGGAGCTAGATTTTAGCCGCCATTGTGAACTTCCATCCAGCACATTATGTAGAGCTATCTGCCGAGCAACATCACTCAGGAAGCTGAACTTAATGGGTAGATTGGACCTGAGCACAGCTGAAGTGGCAGTCTTCTCCCAGTACATTTCACAGCTAGAATCAGTCAATTTAGGGTTCTGTGGTGGTGTTAATAGAACAGTGATCGAGTACTTTGTCAGGAACTGTCCACGACTGATGGAACTGAACGTGGAAGGGTGTCATTTGGTAGACGACAATGTCGCGGCCGCTCTACCCTGGGGGAAGAAGCTGGAAAGGTTTAATTTCTCTCACTGTAACCTGACGGATGGCAGTATCATTTTAATGTCTTCTGGAGTGAGGAATATTGTGTCCTTAAATATTGATGGAATTTCCTGGATTTCTGATAGGTGCGTCGCTATTGTTTATTTTTCATTGTTTTTTTTGAAAAATTTAGGAATAGTCATCGAAAAACAGCAATAATACAGTATGTACTGTCGGAATACATTTCCCATCAGTAAATTCCAAGTACATGTATTTCACACTTTTCAGTGCCATCGTCATGCTCATAGACCATCAGCATGAGAATCTCAAGGAATTCTTCCTGGATGGAGCCGAGCTCTCGGACAAAAGTGTTCACCACATCGCCAGGTGTGCCAAACTTCAGAAGCTTCATATGTCCTTCTGTGAAGGTCTCACTGACCAGTCTCTTAGGTACATACAGGTAATGCAGCTGTCCATTTTCTTATTGTGCAGGTGAAATAATATAGCATCTCATATTACATGTGCACGACAGCAAATTTAATAGGTAATGTATACCCAGTGTAAGTTTGCACTGCTGGCCACAGGGTCCTGCAAGATATTAGACGCAGAATCTTTATACACAGAGTAATCAGACAGACCATTGTAAAAGTACTTAGTTTAATGTATTTAAAATTAGGAAGAATCTGAGCCGATGTATTATTTGATGTTTTCATAATTTAGTGATTCTTTTATATATGATAATAAATAAAGTTTTTCACATTTTAGCACAAACATGAATGATATCCAAAGGTGCTAGAATCCAGCTTAAATAAGTTTTTACAATTAGTAAGCATTGTATAGATGATTTGAAAATTTGAATCACGATACCAGATTCTTGTGTTGTAGCTGTTTGGCAGTAATGTAAACCAGACAGCATTGATGTACTAATTACTTGTGTGTTTAATGCACCAGATGATTGATCACTTCTAGTTTTGGATAGTTTGACACTCACCCAACACAAACTGAGACAGGAAATACACTTCTTGTAAATCATGGTGATAGTTTCTGGGTCATCAATCCCCCCTCAAAATTAGGCTGAATATCAGACCCAATTTCCAATAACAGAAAATGACCCATTTCTAAATTTCATGAGCCAAATTTCCCAAATGCATTTATGAATTGAAAATGTATTGTACCATGTAATATGATAAATAGAGTCAGTTGTTTTGTTATTCTTATGTTTCAAAATTTATTTGTATGGAAAAAACAGTAAACTAAATTTTCCCGATTTATCAAAAAACAACGATTTTTCCAATTAAAAGGGGACCCATTCCTTGTGACGGCCCTGAAATTTGTGGTTGTACAGTGTATGTACAGCATATATTACGATGTCTTTTTGCAGGGGATTAAATTTCCATTGGATTTACAGGGACTCATAGTTTTGATATATCACTGTCTCTTGTAGTCCCTACAGAATCTGACTCACCTGAAGATGAGAAAAGGTGTGTACTTCAGTGCTGAGGGGCTGCTCTGTTTATTTACCTGTAAATCTATGTCGAAGTTAGTGGAGCTGGACTTCTCTGAAAGCACGAACTTTGTCGATGAATGTGTTATACAAATGACCAAGTGGTGAGTTCCTCATTTACTGAACAGCCATTTCATTGACCATGTCAGTGATGTATTATTTGTTCCCGTATATATTCTGTATGTACTCATCTTCAATGTGAAATGAATCACAGTCAGAGAGCCGAATTGAAATGTATCGTGGTCAGAGAGCCGAATTGAAATGAATCATGGGTCAGAGAGCCGAATTGAAATGAATCAGGTCAGAGAGCCAAATTGAAATGAATCACAGTCAGAGAGCTGAATTGAAATGAATCACGGGTCAGAGAGCCGAATTGAAATGAATCATGGGTCAGAGAGCCGAATTGAAATGTATCAGTGGCAAAGATGTGTTTCAGTGCTAAAATTAATAAAAATCTTAATCCTGTCTAAATAAGTAAACATACTATATATAGTATATCAAACATCCTCATATCCCTCCCCCCTTTTCAATAGAATTATGAAAAGGCTAAGATAACGAACAGTATCAATCTGGTAATTCATATAGAAAATACAAATCAGAGAGATGAGCAAACAAAATTGATGTAAATTTTAAACTGTTCTGTACATCTTCATTTCTGTTGTGCCAGTGTAATAGTATAACTAAATGATAGGGCCGGTTGGGTAAAATGCCTGTTTACTAGTCTGACTTGTCATGTTGAAAAAATTAACCAGGACTTTATTAGAAACCATGAGATATTTTATTCTGAATCAAAGGGGCCTCCGTGGCCGATAAGTTAGAGCATCGCACTCAAATTCACAAGGCCTCTCACCTCTAGTCAGCGTGGGTTTGATTATCGCTCACACTGATATATGTGAGAAAGTTTGCCAGTTTACTTTCGGAAGGTCAGTGGTCTTTTCCTGGGTACATTGTATCTGGGTTCTCTCCTCCACCTACAAAAAACCTGGATGCCACTAGAAAACTGAAAAATTGTTGAGTGTGGCAAAAAACAACAATCAATCAATCATTATTCTGAATTAAACAAATAAGTGTAAAAATTTGAAAACACCTTTGTAAACAATTTCAAACTGTGTGATGACTTAATCTCTATTTTTAGTTGTAATCGACACGTTTTGTAACATCTACTTGCTGTTAATTCAAAATGTGAGTGTGTGTAAAGTTTTGTTTTAGATGTAAATTGAATTCATTTTAATTTAAAAACTGTTTATTTGAATTAAATATGGGAAAGGTTTTACCAAATTGCATTGTAAACAGCCATTTTTTGGTGTTGACATATATGCGGGAATAAGGTTTCTCATTCTCACAGAAAGATGCCCCCCCCCCCCCCCCAAAAAAAAAAGAAAAAAAAAAGAGAAAAGGTAGGAATGAAACAAACCAGGCTTATGATGAAAAAGAAAAATGGTCAAGGTCATTTTGTTCTAAACGGACTGAAGAATTTCCGTGGGTAGACAGAAAATATATTTTAGTTCAAACTTATCACAGAAACTGTAGTTTGTCATTAGAGTTAAAGATTTAAATAGATTATAAAATGGAGAAAGCATTAGACTGTGTTCATTTTTTTCTGGAAAGTATGACATCACATGAAAAAGAAATATACAACATTGAAATAAAGGGGCATAGCATAAGCATGAAATCACTGATTGTAAGTCTGTGTATATAAATGTCAGCTGTGATCTAAGGTAACACAGTATAGCTATACTAGGATATGAAATCTTTGTTGTTGCAGTTGCGGTCCAACCCTCCGAAATCTGGCATTGTCATGGTGTTGGGACATCACAGATCCAGGGGTCATAAGCATCGTTGACCACTGCAGGTGTGTTGTCTAAAAGAGGTCAACCAGCTCCTCTGTCACTTAATTTTTCTAAAGATAAATCAATTCAGTGCTAAATGAATAAAGAAACTCAGCTTGATGTATGTAGAAATGGTTTTTTTATATTTGCATAGGGTACATATATAGTTCTACCATGTTTATTGATTATTCTCTGATATACCTTCGTAAGTAATGCGTGTAATTGATTATAGAAAATTGATAATCCGTCAACGCCAAAATAAATACTTCAGAGTAGATCTAGTATATCTTACCATCTCACCTTTTTCATTAGCAAAAAACATGTAGGCCCAAACTGCTATGACGTCAGAGTGATCTAATTTCTAGCTATATTCAAAAATGATTGGCTGTATATTTGTGGGCCGTAGTAGAAAAGAAATAAAGACTGCTGATAAACTTTAAGAGATGAAGAGCTCGAGTTTTTAAGAGTTTTCTGTTTTCTAAATCCATAAACAAACTGTAACAACAGCTAATTTCCTTTCTCTGGCATCTTATAGTATTATTATCATATCGTAATATGATAATAATATATATGTGTCATGCAAAATAACAGATGACCAATTCCAGTGATGTAGATACCATTTCCTTGCAATATTTTATTTTTTTCCAGTAAAATTGAAAAAAAAAAATCTGATTTAAAATGAAGTATATATCAATTACATACTCAGATATATGCACATAATTTCAATCATTGTTATATTGTTTTAATATAAAGAAGCTGTCTCTTGGAAGTTTGCTGCAGAAAAAGATATATATACCAGATAGAGAAATTTCAGTTGAAATTTGACAGTGATAGAAAAATGAGTTGATGAAAATTGTTAAAAGAAATACTAACATAGACAATATTAAACTTACATTAACTGAAAGTTCAAAGTAGCTTCTTGTATTAAAAGTTTTCCGTAATTTTTTACTTCTTAAAAAGCACCAGGCTAAGGGGAGATAATTATCAAATAGTGATGTTTAAAAAATCTTTTTGATGTTGTTTAAAAATTCTTTTCAGGAAACACTGTAGTGTAAAAGCTGGTTAAAAAATAATTCGGTGTAAATCTTTTACAGGAATTTAGAAGTTCTGGACATCATAGGTTTACACAAAATAACAGGGACTTACTTTATCAGAGTTCCAGAGGAAATGCCAAATCTTCGCTTACTGAACTTGCAGCAATGCAATAGGGTAAGAAAATCTTATATAACCTCAAGTCAGATTCTCAAAAACCCAAAATCTAACAGTGCAATAAGGTTAGAGAATCTTATATATTATCGTAGTCCGAATCTCAAGACCAGAAATTCAGCATTGCAGTAAGTGTAAGAATCTCTATAACCTCTAGTCCGAATCTCAAGACCAGAAATTCAGCAGTGCACTTATGTAAGAAATAATTCTTGAAAGAGAATACCTTAAGAACTGAAGTCCCTATAGTACAATTCAGATATGTAAAGGGAGTGGGGAAAGAGCAGAAAACAAAAGGCAGTGGGGGAAGAGGAAAATGGGGAAAAGTGAGTATGGGAAGAGGAAATAGGGGAAAAAGAAGTGAGGGAAGAGGAAATGGGGAAAAGAGAGTGGGAAGGGGGAGAGGAAATAGGGGAAAGGTGAGTGGGGGAAGAGGAAATAGGGGAAAAGGAGTGAGGGAAGAGGAAATGGGCAAAAGAAAGGAGGAAGAGGAAATAGGGGAAAAGAAAGGGGGAGGGGGAAGGAAATGGGGGAAAGAAAGGAGGAAGAGGAAATAGGGGAAAAGAGAATGGGGGAGGGGGTAGAGGAAATAGGGAAAAGAAAGGGGAAGAGGAAATAGGGAAAAGTGAGCATGGGAAGAGGAAATAGGGGGAAAGAAAGGGGAAGAGGAAATAGGGAAAAGAAAGGGGAAGAGAAAATAGGGAAAAGTGAGCATGGGAAGAGGAAATAGGGGAAAAGAGAGTGGGGAAGAGGAAATAGGGAAAAGAAAGGGGGAAGAGGAAATAGGGAAAAGAGAGTGGGATGGTGGGGGGAAAGGGAATAGGGGAAAGGTGAGTGGAGGAAGGGGAAATATGGAAAAAGAGAGTGGGGAAGAGGAAATGGGGAAAAGAAAGGGGAAGAGGAAATAGGGAAAAGAAAGGGGAAGAGGAAATAGGTGGGGAAAGGGGAAGAGGAAATAGGGAAAAAATGAGCATGGATGAGGAAAAAGGGGAAAAGAGAGTGGGGGAAAAGGAAAAAGGGAAAAGAAAGGAGGAAGAGGAAATGGGGAAAAGAGAGTGGGAGGGGGGAGAGGAAATAGGGGAAAGGTGAGTTGGGAAAGAGGAAATGGGGAAAAGAAAGTGTTGAAAGAGGAATGGAAAAGGGAATGGAAATAGGGGAAAAAGAGTAAAAGGGGCAAGAGGAAGAAGAGCCGGGTAAGAAAAGGGAGAGAGGAATATCTTACCCTTTAATTGGCAGGGTTGCACAGCATGTATCCATCATACAGTATAGTGAGTGGTGGGTATCCTCATATAGGGTACCTACTTTGTGTAATCAGCTCCTCTCTCACCCCTAGCCTCACATTCTTTAAACTTTGCACATTGTTATGGACACATTGAAAATGTGCATGTGACTTTTTGGAAGTACTCGGACATTTTTCAAAAAATTTACATGTTGTTGAGCTTTGTCATTTTTTCAGCATCTTTTGAATAGATGGTACCTACTTTGTGTAATCAACTCCTCTCACATCTTCAGGCTGACATTCTCCAAACTTTGTACAGTTATTATTCAGACCTTATAGACAAATTGAAGATGTGCAAGTAACTTTCTGAATTTGCACAGATTTTTAAAAAAAAATTACAGATAGTTGAATTTTGTCATTTTCTTTGCATACTGTTGATAAATAGCACCCACTTTGTGTATTCAACACCTCTCACAAGTTTCCCAATAGACATTCCTCAAAAATCAACATGGTAGCAAATGAGTGATACTACTGTCTCCATCATAAATAACATATTTTAAAGCAACCCAGCCATTTCTATTTTTGAATAGATTTTTTTTGTTTCAATTTAATGAAAAAAGGTGTTATTCATTTGATGAAATGAAATGTTATTTTTACTTCTTTTTCAGATAATTGATGAATTAATAGAGGATGTCGTGAGAAAAAAACCAGATCTGAAAGTGTTTAATTACTATGGAGAACTGTTTGTACATGTGAATGGATAAGGGTTTAATACCATGACAGGAAGTGATGAAATGTCACAAGACACAAAACTGACAGGAAGTGATGAAATGTCACAAGACTGACAGGAAGTGATGAAATGTCACAAGACACAAAACTGACAGGAAGTGATGAAATGTCACAAGACTGACAGGAAGTGATGAAATGTCACAAGACACAAGACTGACAGGAAGTAATGAAATGTCATAAGACACAAAACTGACAGGAAGTGATAAAATGTCACAAGACACAAGACTGACAGGAAGTGATGAAATGTCACAAGACACAAAACTGACAGGATGTGATAAAATGTCACAAGACACAAAACTGACAGGAAGTGATGAAATGTCACAAGACACAAAACTGACAGGATGTGATGAAATGTCACAAGACTGACAGGAAGTGGTGAAATGTCACAAGACTGACAGGATGTGATGAAATGTCACAAGACACAGGACTGATTCAAATGAGGGAATGAAAACAAACTGAGACTCTAACACTTCAAATTCTGTACAGTAAAACAGCTTGGTTACATAGTTATAGTGAGCATGGGTACCTCTACTATACAGTAAAACACGATTATAACGAACATGCTTATAACAAATTCATGCTTAATGCGAAGTGAAATTCATTCCACTAAAAGAGGAAGATAATGAGAATTTCATTAGATATAATGAAGTTTGGTTGTAATGAAATTTTTTCGCTGGCCCTGTAAGTTCGCTATAACTGTGCTATACTAAATCTGTAGTTGTGAGGGTGTACATGCTTTTATGTCTCGGGTTTTATGGCACCAAGTCAAAAGTATTTGGTGGTGAACCTTCAACTGGCTGGAGTAACCAATGGTGCCCCAGTTGTAGCAATACTAGGATGGAGATGAAAACACCAGGACGGACATTAAAACTGTCAACAGCTCTTTTTTATATGAACTGAGCAAGAAAATCCAGTTATACTTTCCTCAGTTTGTAAACATGGCATTGTCTTAGATCCATGTAACCATGAACAAAATGGTTGTTTTGATATTGTAGATCTGATATTCCATGGGATTTAATCTGTCATGTATCAATCACTGACAATGTACAGAAGATACTTTTGTCTTTCAAAACTTTTTGTCTTTCATTAGTTGAACACATCTGTGTTTACAAGTATTTTTTGTTTCTTCTGAAGGCTTGTCTGGCCTAAATCTGCATTTATATTGTGTTATTTATATGTAGCATAAACTTTTTAAGTTTTGAAACTCTTTATCCTGTAATACACACATGATCACAGATTTTGTCAGAATTTCATGCCAGAAATGTTTAAGAATTTTAAGAATATGCCTTCTTTGGTTGCTGAACACCATGGTTGTTTGAGAAACATAACAAGTATGAAGAAATTTATTTTTATGCTCTTTTCAATCAACAAATTCAAATTGTTCACAGACAGCGTTCAGAGTCTGTCATTTTGTCTTTTATCAAGAATTAGATGACTCTGGGGAGGTTTGTGGCCCCCTGCTTCAGAAATATCATTTATTTTATTGACTATGTGAAAATATGGTTATAAGGAACTCAGTTATGATGAATTCTGGGTTATAAAGAACTCGATTATGATAAATTCTGGGTTATAAGGAACTCTATTATAAATTCTGGTTATAAAGAACTCGATTATGATAAATTCTGGGTTATAAGGAAGTCGATTATGATAAATTGTGATAAGAGATAAAATTTCTTCATGGACAACTTTATTATTATTATTATTACGAAGTATTTGTATAGCGCATTATCTAACATTACAACTATTACTCTAAGCGCTTTACAACATGCATAAAACGTAATATATCACATAAAACAAAGCAAAGTTACACAAAAAATGCTAAATATGGTATTTTAAACAAATATTAAATTTAATATCACAAAGATAAATAAGAAGACTAACATGGTTCATTGAAACAATTCGAAAAGTCTCATCTGGTGTTTAAGGGCGAAAACAATCAGTTCGGTCTTATCCTGATTCAGTTTTAGAAGATTTGATCGCATCCAGTCACTGGTATCTTCCAAACATGTTTCGTTGCGACTTAGTATGTCAGTCCAACTATCTAGTGGTTCAAGCACAAGATATACTTGAGTATCGTCTGTGTAGCGGTGATATTCCATACCGTGTGGTCGACAAATGTCGGTTTCGAAAATGGACAATAAAGTCTTGGTCCCAACGCAGATCCTTGGCGCACTCCGTATTTGAGATGTATTTCAATTGAATTGATGGATCCGATTGCGACATGTTGTGAAAAATTTGATAAATATGATCTTATCCACGCTAAAGCAGACCTACTTATGCCGTAGCAATATTCTAAACGGTGGAAGAGTATCTTGTGATCTATAACGTCGAATGCTGCTGATAGATCCCACATAACTAAAACGGCACACGAGTTTTTGTTTAATGCTAAAGTAATGTCATGATGAACTCGTATTAAAGCTGTTTAGGTAGAATGTCCTGATTACAAATTGTCTGCAAGATGACATTCACCACCTTATAAATGATCTTTGATATGAAAGACAATTTTTTAACACATCTTTATCCAATCTGGATTTTTCAAGTCTTACATTGACCTCTTTGAATGTCGATGGAACACATTCTTCGCTGAAAGATTTGTTGACAATATCAGTTATGACATTCACAACACTGTCTAAACAAATTTTCAGAAGGGAAGTGGGAATTGGATCCAATTCACATGATTTCGATATAGCCTTTTGGATGATCTTACGGATTTCACCAACTGAAGCTGGGGGAAAACTAGTGAGATGACCACCTTCAAACTTGACTTCAGTCCTCAATGCATAAGTATTTTCTTTGTCCTTGGATGTACATAGATTAGTTCGAATGGTCTCAATTTTCCCCATGAAGAACTCGCCAAAAGTATTAGCTCGTTGTTCATCGCTATAATTTGATGGTAATATCACTTCACGTTTGGTGCCCATTAGAATGTTGGTGAGTCTATGAAGTCGTTGATCACTACCAAATTCTGCTATCTTGTCCGAGAAATAGTCTTTCTTACTTGTGAGCAGTAATTGATTTGCAATTTTACATCGACCTTTATAAATCTCTTTGTGGATTGTCAATTGAGTTTTCCGCATCATACGTTCTACCATACGGCGTTCTCGTTTTGCTCCTCGTAGATCCTCGGTGTACCATTTAGTGTTTGGTCGGATTGTTATTGCTTTTTCTTTTCTTTTTTTTTTGGGGGGGGGGGGGGGGGGGGGGGGGGGCTCCGTGGCCGAGTGGTTAGAGCATCGGGCTCAAAATCACAAAGCCTCTCATCTCTGTCGGCGCGTGTTCGAATCTCGGCCGCGGCGTTATGTGAGCAAGTTTGCCAATTTACTTGCGGAAGGTTGGTGGTCTCTTCCCAGGTACATTGTATCAGGGTTCTCTCCTCCACCAACAAAAACTGAACGCCACCAGATAACTGAAAAATTGTTGAGTGTGGCGGAAAGCAATAAATAATCAATCAATCATTAATCTTTTCTTTTGTAAAGAAGCGTAAATATAACATGTATATACAAACGTAAATGAAAAAACGAGATGTGTTTCAATTCAACTAACTATATGTTAAATGATATATATCGCAATACAAAACTTAAAACAGACACCAAAATTATGAAAACTTAAATGACGCTCACAAGCGAATGATGCAAGTGTACGTGACCGTCACTATTCCCAATAATGACAACAAAAACATATATATATATATATTACATTGACACCAGCTGATGGGACTGTTGAACGCGATTTCATATACGCGTTTACAACACTATGAAACCATAACGACATGACGTGATATGATTTTTATTGGCGGAAAAGTCACAAGTCTTTCTTTTAGGTTCGCGTGGTAATTCAATGAATATCAAGAAAATTTACAGTTAACTTCAATTTGTCAGTTTTCTCAAAATGACAAATATTTCAGATGAAGGAAAACTGGCACCAGTTGTGGTTTTCAATATCTCGGCAATCGACACGAGGCTCTCCATATAGTGATTCGACACTGTGTTAAGAACTGCGACTGCTTTACGCATTATTGACGCATGAAATTTAAACTCGACAAAAGGTAATAAAACATTCTATATGCAGGCAGAAATCAAATGTATTTACGACATACATTCAGTTACATTTTTGTGTTGTTTTGTAACCCGACATGAAATAAGTGCGTGTATCTTCAATATTTACTGAAAAATGCTGATCAATATGATTGATTGATTGTATATTGTTTAACGTTCCGCTCGAGGATCTTTTACGTGCCACACCTGTTACGACACGGGACCTTGGTTTTTGCGGTCTCATCCGAAGGACGACAAGCTAAGAGTACTGAGGATCTATTCTAACAACTCGGATCCCCACCGGAACTGATCAATATGATATAGCCTTGTGTCCATATGAAAATGATCGCCACACTTTATGACGTCAGATTAGAAGCACTTCCTGTGGACAATAGACGGACCAGATTCATCGTACTCCTGTTTGCTGATCCACATCTGCTGGAAGGTGGACAGAGAAGCCAGGATGGAACCACCGATCCAGACGGAGTATTTCCTCTCTGGTGGAGCAATGACCCTAATCTTCATTGTGCTAGGAGCTAAAGCTGTGATTTCTTTCTGCATACGGTCAGCAATACCGGGGTACATGGTGGAACCACCAGATAATACCGTGTTCGCGTACAATTCTTTGCGGATATCGACATCACACTTCATGATACTGTTGTACGTGGTTTCATGGATTCCAGAAGATTCCATTCCAAGAAAAGCAGGTTGAAAGAAAGCCTCTGGACACCTAAAACGCTCGTTACCAATGGTGATGACATGACCGTCTGGAAGTTCGTAGCTCTTCTCCATGGACGATGAAGACGCAGAAGTTGCCATTTCTTGTTCGAAGTCCAAAGCAACATAACACAATTTCTCTTTAATATCTCTGACAATTTCTCTTTCGGCTGTACTTGCGAAAGAATAACCATGTTCTGTGAGAATTTTCACGAGGTAATCAGTCAGATCACGTCCAGCGAAATCTAGTCTCGTGATGGCGTGGGGAAGGGCGTAACCTTCGTAGATGGGAACCGTGTGAGACACACCATCTCCAGAGTCAAGCACTATGCCAATTGTACGCGCAGCACCATATAGTGAAAGAACAGCCTGGATAGAAACATACATGGCGGGAGAGTTAAAAGTTTCGAACATGATCTGTGTCATCTTTTCTCTGTTGGCCTTGGGGTTGAATGGGGCCTCGGTCAGGAGGACGGGGTGTTTCTCTGGGGTTACACGGAGTTCATCGTAGAAAGTGTGATACCAAATCTTCTCCATTTCATGCCAGTTGGTGACGATACCGTGTTCAATGGGGTGCTTGAGGGTGAGGATTCCTCTTTTGCTCTGGGCCCCTTCTCCTATATAGCTGTCTCTTTGTCCCATGCCACCCATGACACCCTGAAATCAGAGTTACCCATGTACGGTCGAAGTTTATTTGGGGTTAATAAAAGAAATTTTATATATATATATATATATATATATATATATATATATATATATATATATATAAGGGGGGAGGGTTATCAGATCGGGGTTTTCAGGCTTGTAGGCAATCTCGGTTGATATCAGCGACTTGCATTTTGAGGGTGTCCTCTATCTAAGGCTCTACATTGGTCAAATTTGTACTTGTATAAGGAATCACCGCCTGTTTGATTGGAAAATGTGAGATGATTAACAACATTGGACAAAGTGATAATTTGCATAACGATTAAAGCCATAAATTATCACGTTTTCCACCGTAGTCAATCACTGCCACATATACCCAACAAACTAGGCGGTGGTTCCTTATACAGCATTTGAAATAAAAATGAAAATCGACATATTAGAAATACTGCCCAGTAGAAATGGAAATTCATGTTAATTTCCATAGTTACCTATTGTGTTTTTGTCGGTTGAAATTTTACTTCTCGTATCAGACGCGTACAAACCTCGTTACTTTATTATTTAAACATTCAAATAAAACTTTTCAAAACATTCGTAGCGTTTATTGAAATATATTTTACGCAGTAAATTAATGTGTTTTACAGTGCATCTGACATCGGGTATATTTCATCATTCATATTATTAATTTGCATACGATAGCTCTAGATCTGCTACGGAGACTCTCGGTTGATTTCTTGTTATCTTGTAGTGTAAAATATACTCTGTAACGGGTAAAATAGAAAAAAAAAGCAGCAAATCATAGACAGTTTAAAACGTCATTGATAAAATTAAGATAAAATTTTCTTACTTGATGCCTAGGAAGGCCAGTGATGGAAGGGAACACGGCCTGGGGGGCTTCGTCTCCGGCGAATCCCGCTTTGCACATTTCGGATCCATTGTCAATAACCAAAGCAGCAATGTCGTCATCGGCCATTTTCACAAGATTTGGTTTATAAGTTAAATCTGCCTTAAATTGGTGACTCTGCTGATTTCTCTGGTAGCCGTCTAGCCTTTAAATACGCCAAACTACAGAAGAGCACATGTCCCAAGTTTCGTAAACTGGCTTCGTATATGGCAAGTATTCCATAACATATTATAAAGACTTCGTTGGATCGTGATATTTTGTATAAAGTGCAAAACTAGATGAAATCTCGTTTATTGAAACAGAAAAGATTTGTGTTCGTCGATATCTTATATGTGATTCACTAAATAATATAAAACAAATATAATAATTTAAAATAAATATCAACAATAATATACAACAAGACTGTAACGATTGTTGTGTTGACAGGTAATTGCCAATATACCATGATATATATAGCAGAAAACTTCATCTATATTTGGATATTTAAATGCTAAATTAACAAAAAACCAAACAAACAAAAAAAACCAAAACAAAACAAAAAACCAAAAAAAAAAAAAAAAAAAAAAAAACAACAACAAAAAAAAAACAACCAAAAAAACAAAAAACAAAAAATAAAGAGATTTATGAAATCGCTTGGAATTCATGAAATATTTCAGCATTTAAAATTCCAAATAAGGTTGAATTGAAAATATGTCATCAGTATTTTAGAGACTTCTGTCTAAGTGAAGGGAGTAATCTGCCCTTGCTCGCACTGATCTGTGAATTCTAAATGATACCTGTGTAATCATCTGCGTTGTTTCAAAATGATTCATTCAAGTTAGTGCTACATTTCCAAATTATACACACAAATACATCTGAGAGAGAGAGAGAGAGAGAGAGAGAGAGAGAGTCTTTATTTGAATTTTCAATGTTTTACACCAAATGCACAAACATGTTAATCATTGTCAAAGATGCCTGCATATAAATACTCGTATCAAGAACAAGGTCTGGGAGACATATCTTGATTTACTCTGATACTCTAACATTCGAAATAGTTTGTAAGTTAGGTAGGGAAGGATAATTGAGGATAGTTTTCAGTTCCATTGGACTTGTAATGGTAATATTTTGTTTATTTTTACGTACCTTGGAGAATTGTTGGTGCATATGTCCTATACCTGTGCAGGGCGCTCATGCAGAACTGTAGCCGTGCGGCCCGGTACTTTATCAACGCGTCATCAAACGCGTCACCTCTCTATCTCTGTGTTCCTCTCTCTCTCTATGTAATCGCACATGTATCTCGCACCGTTAATGACTGGCCTACTAAAATTTCTATTCTTTTTTCTTAAGTTCTGTCTCTTTTTAATGTAAACTCATAAAAATCAAGTTTATCTAGTTAAATCGCCAGTAACGTTTGCCCTGATAGATGTGGTTTAGGGCTCTCGCACAGAATACCAGATAATATACAACTTTGTCAAAATCTAGACTTGTGGGAATTCTTCTAAATTAAATTACACGAACATTGTCTGTATCGTAGACGTGAGTAGTCAAGAGGACACCGCCTAGTACTAAGACACCGCCAAGTACCAGAGGACCGCCCAGTTCCAGAGCACTGCCTAGTACCAGGGCACCGCCCAGAACCAGAGCACCGCCTAGTACCGGGTCACCGTCCAGTACCAGAACACCGCCCAGTACTACAACCCCTCCCAGCACCAGAACACCGCCCAGCACCAGAACACCGCCCAGGACCAGAACACCGCCCAGTACCAGAACACCACCCAGTACCAGGTCACCGCCTAGTACCAGAACACCACCCAGTACCAGAACACCGCCCAGTACCAGAGCACCGCCTAGTACCAGAACACCACCCAGCACCAGAGCACCGCCCAGTACCAGAACACCACCCAGCACCAACAACAAACAAAAAAAACCCAACCAAACAAACAAAAAAAAACCACATAAAAAACAAAGAACAAAACAAAACCAAAAACAAAAACAAAACAAAGGAAAACAAAAAAAAAATCCTGGTTATAAGGAACTCGATTACGATAAAGTATGGTTATAAGGAACTCGATTATGATAAAGTCTGGTTATAAGGAACTCGATTATTGTAAATTTTGGGTTTTAAGGAACTTGATTATGATAAATTATGGGTTATAAGGAACTCGATTATGATAATTACTGGTTATAAGGAACTCGATTATGATACAATCTGAGTTTTAAGGAACTCAATTATGATAAATTCTGGTTATACGGAACTTAATTTTTATAAAGTTTTGGGTTATAAGGAACACAATTATGATAAATTCTGGGTTATGAGTAAGTCGATTATGATAAATTCTCTGTTATAAGGTACTCGATTATGATAAAATTCTGATTATAAGGAACTCGATTATGATAAATTATGGGTTATAAGGAATTCGATTATGATAAAATCTGAGTTTTATGGAAGTCGATTATGATAATATTCAGGTTATAAGGAACTCGATTATGATAAATTCTGGTTATAAGGAACTCGATTATGATAAAGTCTGGTTATAAGGAACTTGATTTGATAAATTCTGCTTATAAGGAACTCAATTATTGTAATTTTGGGTTATAAAAAACTTAATTATGATAAATGTTGAGTTATAATGAACTCGAGTATGATAAAAATTGGGTTATAAGGAACTTGATTATGATAAATTCTGGGTGATAAGGAACTCGATTATGAAAAATTCTGGTTATAAGGAACCTGCTTTTGATAACATGTTTGGATATAAAGAAATACATTATGATAATGTCTGATTATAAACAACTGAATTATTATAAATTCCGGGTTATTAGGAACTCGATTATGATAACATTGTAGGTTATAAGGAACTCAATTATGATAAATTCTGGCTATAAGGATACTCGATTATGATAAATTCTGGGTATGAGGAACTCGATTATGATAAATTCTGGGTATGAGGAACTGGATTATGATAAATTCTGGGTTATAATGAACTGGATTATGATAAATTCTGGGTATGAGGAAGTCGATTATGATAAATTCTGGGTATGAGGAACCCGATTATGATAAATTCTGGGTATGAGGAACTCGATTATGATAAATTCTGGGTATGAGGAACTCGATTATGATAAATTCTGGGTTATAATGAACTGGATTATGATAAATTCTGGGTATGAGGAACTCGATTATGATAAATTCTGGGTTATAATGAACTGGATTATGATAACTTCTGCTTATAAGGAACTCAAATATTGTGAATTTTGGGTTATAAGGACTTAATTATGATAAATGTTGGGTTATAAGGAACTCTATTATGATAGATTCTGGTTATAAGGAACTTAATTATGATAAATTCTGGGTTATAAGGAAATGGGTTACGATAAATTCTGGTTTTAAGGAACTCAATTATTGTAAGTTCTATGTTATAAGGAACTTAATATGATAAATTTGGGGTTATAAGAAACTCGATTATGATAAATTCTGGGTTATAAAGAAATAAAGTATGATAATTTCTGGTTATAAAGAAATGGATTATGATAAATCCTGGTTTATTCGCAACTCGATTATGATAAATTATCTGTTATAAGGTACTGGATTATGATAAATTCTGGTTATAAGGAACTCAATTATTGTAAATTCTGGGTTATAAGGAAGTCAATTATAATAAAGGTCTGGGTTATAAAGAAATAAATTATGAGAATTTCTGGTTAAAAAGAGCTGGATTATGATAACTTCTTGGTTATAAATAACTCGATTATGATAAATTGTGGGTTATTAGGAAGTCGATTATGATAAAATTCTCATTATAAGGAACTTTATTATGGTAAAACTCTGGGTTATAAAGAAATAAATAATGATAATTTCTGGTTATAAAGAATTGTATTATGATAAATTCTGGTTATATGGAACTCAATTATGATAAATTCAGAGTTGTAAGGAAGTCGATTATGATAAAATTCTGTGCGATCAGGAAGTCGATTATGATAAAATTCTGTGTGATCAGGAAGTCGACTATGATAAAATTCTGTGTGATCAGGAAGTCGATTATGATAAAATTCTGTGTGATCAGGAAGTCGATTATGATAAAATTCTGTGTGATCAGGAAGTCGATTATGATAGATTGTGGGTTAGAAGTCATATTCATTCAGCATTATCAACTTGACAATGTCTTCAATGATAAGAAGACTGTTCCTGTATAACAATCTCAGTTACATGTAATTAATGTACACTAATCATGTACTCTAATCATGTATTCTAATCATATACACTACTCATGTACACTAATCATGTACACTAATCATATACACTAGTCATGTACACTAATCATGTACACTAATCATGTACACTAATCATGTACACTAATCATGTACACTAATGTACACTAATCATATACACTAATCATGTACACTAATCATGTACACTAATCATGTACACTAATCATGTACACTAATCATGTACACTAATGTACACTAATCATATACACTAGTCATATACACTAATCATGTACACTAATTATGTACACTAATCATGTACACTAATAATGTACACTAATGTACACTAATTATATACACTAATCATATACACTAATGTACACTAATCATACACACTAGCCATGTACACTAATCATGTACACTAATCACTAATCATGTACACTAATCATGTACACTAATGTACACTAATCATATACACTAGTCATGTACACTAATCATGTACTCTAATCATGTACACTAATCATGTACACTAATGTACACTAATCATGTACACTAATCATGTACACTAATCATGTACACTAATGAACACTAATCATGTACACTAATCATGTACACTAATCATGTACACTAATGTACACTAATCATATATACTAGTCATGTACTCTAATCATGTACACTAATCATGTACACTAATCATGTACACTAATCATGTACACTAATGTACACTAATCATGTACACTAATCATGTACACTAATCATATACACTAATGTACACTAATTATGTACACTACTCATGTACACTAATGTACACTAATCGTGTACACTAATGTACACTAATCATATACACTAGTCATGTACACTAATGTACACTAATGTACACTAATCATGTACACTAGTCATGTACACTAATCATGTACACTAATGAACACTAATCATGTACACTAATGTACACTAATCATGTACACTAATCATTTACACTAATCATGTACACTAATGTACACTAATCATATACACTAGTCATGTACACTAATCATATACACTAGTCATGTACACTAATCATGTACACTAATAATGTACACTGATCACACATTCACGTCCATAATGTAAACAATGAACACGGTAGCTCAGTGGTTAGAGCATTCGTTTTGCAACCGGGAGCTCGTGAGTTCGAGCCCCGCTCGTGCCATGGCCGCGTCAAACGTAAGATGAAAAATAGGTATTGATTGCTCCTTCGCCAAACGCTCGGCATTTAGAAGTGAGAATCACGGGTCTTTCAGATATGACCTTAAAAACGGAGGTCCCGTGTCACGGTAGGCGTTGGTACGTTAAAGAATCCTCACTGTTACGGCCCTGAGCGCTAAGAATAGGTCTAAATTTGTGGCACTTCACGTACAGCTGATGACGTCTCAATATGAGTGAAAAATTCTCGACGGGACGTAAAACAATCAAACAAAGAAACAAACAAATAGAATGGAATTTTTTGCTCTCTTTTAATAAAAATACAGGACTGTAAATGTGGAAAATTACAGGGGGGGGGGGGGGGGGGTCATTTACCCTAAATACATAATTACAAGACTTTCATGTCAATTACCTCCATTTGTACTATTCCCATAGTTAATTGATGATACTGACATTGCGTAATTAAATCCAATGCAAAAGGTTTACCAAAAGAATATGCATTACCCAGTATTAACAATATGCAGACATAGCCTGGTTTACAGTGTGTGCTGTCGTTAATCAGTTATACTAAAAAAACAAGCACTTGTCTATTTATTTTCAAATAAAAGAAACTTCACTATAAATATTGAACAACTTCATGATGTGGATATAAAGAATTTTGATTATAGGAATAAAATATGGCATCTTTTGAAATATTGCTTTTATATGTAAGAACAGGGTTTAGTTTAAGGTTGAATTTGCAATAGTTGGGTAAAGACTGAATTTGACGCGTGCAATATTAAACGTATTAGTTGTTTAATGGTCTCTGTAGCTTATGGTAAAATAATATTCTGATAAAGATGTATTCTGATCCTGATATAATATAGGGGTCACGGTGAATTTGACAGGTCATCAGGAGATGCTTATTCCTACTAGGCACCTGATCCCACGTTTGGTATGTTTAGGGGTCTGACTGCCCTACTCTTAACTTTGTACTCTTCATAGGATTTATGAGATTGATCACTGTTTGTTATCTTCACTTGTTCATTTTTTAAGTACCCAACCATACCTCTAGATGTATTCTAGAAGTATTCACTGAGAACTGTGCGTATATTGTACATGTTTCATCTCTAAACGCTGACATAATAATATTACGTGAACAAGGGCAGATACATCAAATAAAATGAAAATTATCACAGAGAATTTATAAAGTTTGCCCCAGGGACGTGGATAGATATTTTAAGTATTCACCAGGAGCCATAAGCTAAGGATATATTCCAGAAGTATTTACTCAGAGGCATAATCCGTGGACACATTCTATAAATATTCGCCTGGAGCTGTGATGGTATTCTATAAGTACTCATCAGGAGCTGTGACGATATTCTACAAGTACTCACCAGAAGCTCTGACGATATTCTACAAGTACTCACCAGGACTCGGCATTTAGAAGTGAGAATCACGGGGTCTTTCAGATATGACGTTAAAAACGGAGGTCCCGTGTTTCGGTAGGCGTTGGCACGTTAAAGAACCCTCACTGCTACGGCCCTGAGCGCTAAGCGTAGGTCTAAATTTGTGGTACTTCACCTACAGCTGGTGACGTCTCAATATGAGTGAAAAATTCTCGACGGGACGTAAAACAAACAAACAAACATAAGCATTCACCCGGCGATGTGAATATTGCTGTTGTCTTCAACTCGACATTTAGATTTATCAACGTTATATTTCTTTACTATATTAACTGATTCGTCAACTGATTCGATTTATCCCAGTGAACTCGAAATTTTAAAAGACATCATGTAGAGTCTTCCATATCTGCTTCAGTATATTGAACATGGACATTAACGGCAAGAAATTCCACTGTATGACACGTGGGATAACTTCAGCTTATATTAATGTAGCAATATTCCATTTCTAACTACATATGGTGTTTATGTATTCCGACTGAATTGATACGGTAGAGTATATTCTGTGAATGATCAATTTTTAAATCTAGACAGGTTACCGAGATACAAGTTGATGTTAAAGGAGTTTCAACAATCCTGTTTCAGCATTTCGCCATTTCTATGGTCGCTTCAATTATCGTAATTGCAAATACAACCTGTCATTAGGTCGAATGATGTCTGATGTGATTCATACTAATTGTTAGTCCATATTTGCACACAGATTTTGACTATGGATTACTCCGTGTACCTGATCAATATATAGAGCTCACGACGGGTGTGAACGGTCAACGAGGGATGCTTACTCCTACTGATCCCACCGGTGAATCCAGGGGTCCGTGTTTAATCTACTTTTATAGATATATTAAGTAATGTTAAGGCTGTGGAAGTAACTTGTCTGTTACGTAAATACAGTCATATTTGAGTCGAAATGTCGATTGAAACGTAAACCGTCGCCGGTTCCGGCATTTATAAATTTTTCAGAATCAAAACATAAAGGTGTGTGAAGAGAGGTAGATATAAGCTATGCTTGTCCCATGAAGCTATAATTGAAGTTATCTTTAGTCATTTGAAAATAACAATTCAATTATTGCTAGCAATAACTGAATTGATGCGCGCATCAAATCAATTATTGCTCTCATCAATTGAATTGATACGCGCATCACTTCAGTTATTGTGCGCATCAATTGAACTTGATATCATTTATTCAGTAGAAGAGAGCAGTAATAATGATGCGCGCTAAGATTCAGTGGAAGAGAGCATTGATTCAATTATTGCGCGCATCAATTGAATTGTAACCTGTATTGATCATTTGATTGATTGATTGATTATTTATTGCTTTCCGCCACACTCAACAATTTTTTAGTTATCTGGTGGTATCCAGTTTTTGTTGGTGGAGGAGAGAACCCTGATACAATGTACCTGGGAAGAGACCACCGACCTTCCGCAAGTAAATTGGCAAACTTGCTCATATAACGCCGCGGCCGAGATTCGAACACGCGCCGACAGAGGTGAGAGGCTTTGTGATTTTGAGCCCGATGCTCTAACCACTCGGCCACGAAGGCCCCCTATTGATCATTTGAAGAGACAACAATTCAATTATAGCGGTCATCAATTCATGCAAATAATTAATGCTGTCAACAATTTAATTCGTGAATAATTCAGAGCTTGAAGATATCATTACTTACCCTGTATTTAAAAGATCTTTAATTGAACTGTATCGCGCATCAAATGAATTGATGATATCTTGAAATAATTAGAGATATTTTCAGTTATTTGAGTTTATGTTAAATTAGCGTTCCATACTGTCACATTGGAGAGTCTTTTGGTGCAGGCGGTAAATAATGGGATTGTTTCAATGTACTAATCAACTTCCACTTTAGTTTTATTTAAAACAAATTTTATATAAGGTTCATTCTGAATAAATTAAACTTTTCCAAAAATTTGCTAAAATTAATGATTGTTGTTTTACGTTCCGTCGAGAATTTTTCACTCATATTGAGATGTCATCAGCTGTAGGTGAAGTACCATAAAGTTCGAACTATATGTTTAGTGCTAAGGGCCGTTGCAATGAGGGTTCTTTAACGTGCTAACGCCTGCTACGATACGGGACCTCCGTTTTAAAGATAATATCCGAAAGACCCACGATTGTCCCTTGTTAATGCCGAGTGTAATCCCTTAAGCAATCACTACCTATGTCAGACTCGGCCATGGCACGTGCGGGACTTGAGTATTTCTATAAGAATTTCGTAATTTCTATAGAAAATACTAATCAGAACGATGGACAAACACGGACCCCTGGTCATACCAGAGGTATTGTTAGGTGTCTAGGAGAAGTAAGCATACCCTGTCAACGGATCACACCCACCGTAAGCCCTATATCTTCATCAGGTAATCGAAGTAATCCGCAGTCAGAATTAGTGTGCCAAGAACCGCCTAAGCATTGGTATGAAACACATCAGACAGCATTTGACCTAATGGAAGCTTGTACTGGCAAGCTAGATCGTTATAACGACCATAGGATTTATGAAATGCTGACTTTAGACGAGACTGTATAAACTCTGGTAACATCAACTTGTTTGTCGATAGCCTGCTTCGATTTAAAAACTGATCATATGCAGAACAAGCTCAAGCGTACCGAATCAGTTGGGGACATAAACACCATATGCAGGTGATAATGGAATATTGTTACATAGAAAAAAGAAGTTGACGATGGGGGAAATTGGAATAATCCCCGCTGTCATAACGTCGAGTTGTTAGTTTGCGGCCAGTATCTATTTTCAATAAAATATCAAGTTCACTGGGATATATCAAATCGACATATGAATGAAAATAATTTTTGTTAATATATAAAACGTTGTTGATATATCTAAATGTTGAAATGAAGGCCACAACAAGAGGTTTTTCTTCTCATATAAATGTAAAAGCTTTTAAATGAATTATGCTTCATAAGAATATAAAACCAGGTCAGTTAAAAAAGGAGCATAATTCGTGCCCATTGGAATTCCAACACTGTTGGAAGACCCGATCACCAAAGACTAGGAAGGTATTTTCAATGAGCTTTAGCATCTTTTTGATATCAACTTCAGACCACTTGTGTGTGGAATCAGAGCGGTGTTTAACAAACTAATTTTTGGGATGACTGATCACTAGATATGAATATTTCCTTTTACCATAAACCTTCAGTATAACATGGAAAGTAAAACATAAATACAAATATTTAATATCATACAAACATAAATGAAACACTTTTCACTGGTATTATAGTTTTAAAAAACTTTAAAATCTGAATACAAAGACTTGAATAAATAGGTAGTATTTTTGTCCATGGAAGACAGCTATTTTATGCTATAATACCAACCACTTTAACAAAAACGACTCCCCATTATATAAACAGCTAAAACGTGCACTGTACAATTATGTAAGGGATACATAAAAATATCTGTCGGTAAAAACGTTTTAAAATTACAAAGCAGAATGTCGTTGAATAACACTGCAGTAGTTGAATCACTATCCTTTTGGTAAAAATCGCCTAAGTGTGTTGTGTATCTTGCGTGATTGTGGCCATCTCCTCGAAAATAAAACACCGCCATTTCAATAACTTAAAGCTTCATTCTACACTACAGTTTGAACACAATGATTATCTTACAATTAAAATCGAATGTTCGGATATAAATGTTATATTTAAAGAAAGCTGAAGAGTGATACACAGAGTGTTTTGGGGGGTGGTGGTTAAGCTATATCTACCTTGTTGTTGTGTAGGAGGACAGTTGTGGCCTGTGAACCCATGCCCCAGCTGTCTTCATTTCGATACACTAAATCTTCAATACTGGCGTCGGCAGCAGAACCTCGAGAGTAGATCTGGATAAGGAAATTATAATGATTCTTTCTACTAGTTCATCCTCCTTGAGTGTGGTACTAAAGAACAACATACAACCTTGTGTACAAGAAACAAGAATATTGTAAGGACTTGCTATGGGTGTATAATTGTTGGCTATGTGAAGTGATATATTTTTGGGGTGGGTGGATTTTATTACCATACACCTTGTTAAAATGAAATGTTCATGTATGTTAATAATTTATGATGTGGGTGGATTTTACTATAATGTTTTGATGACTTATTTCATGCACGAGAGTATAAACGTAAATGGAGCATGAACTACTCCATGTGTCCGCCGATAGTCACTTATTTTAATGCTTGACACATACATTCTCAGTTGTTGAGATAAACTTGAATATATACAACACTGTTTCCTACATACTGTTGCCTTTATTAGTTGTAATAGCACAAATTCATTTATGTCACTGAATATTGTTTACATCCGGCCGCCATCTTTTCCTCTGTATATGCAATTGGCAACAGTTTCGTATTTTTGATGTAGCATGATTTAATTGGCAACAGTTTCGTATTTTTGATGTAGCATAATTTAATTGGAGCCTAAACTCATTTTTGTGATTCAAAAATAATGATATTGATGTTGTTCTATCATTTATTACACAGATTTACGAACAACTATATGTTTTAGTTCCCAATGCCAGATATCGTCTGCTGTATGTAGCATTGCTTACCCATGAGGAATATATGTTTTGGTAATGAATTTGTTACTTACAGTGACAGTAAATGTCTACCGTTATCCTGCATGGATAATCCTCTGCGTGTTTGTTGAATCATATACTTTATGTCGTACAAAGGTGTATGATATTTCTGTATGACAGAATTGTTGTGTTGTACGACGCTGTTCTTTGTTGTGACTGGTTGAACGTCACCATACAGCATTTCTATTGGTTATCACTTATCACGTGACACTTACAGAAAACCTATATAAACGCAAGAGCTAGCTATTAACGGCAGATGACTTGTCAGTTGCAGACCGCCAAAATTTGAACTTGAAATACACAGAGCTACATAAGCCAAATATTTTAGGTGAGAACATCAACACAATTATCTCCCAACACACTGGACACCTATTATCATTTATTTTTGTCAAACATTTGTCTATCCTATAGCCTACATTGCTGTACGGTAGATATCACCAACTCAAAACGTTTGTTCTACATTACTGATAATGTGCCATGCAATGAATTGCTCTCAAGATAAAGATATTTTCACTTTTCCTTACATCACCCGAATCACAGATTTATAAAGCTTAGTTTAAGCTTAGTTTAATTACCAGGATGTACTACAAATTTAAAACAAAATCATTTTGTACTCCCCATTTACCAAACAGCCATCCGTGGGAAGCTTACAATATTGTATAACTTTCATGTGAACGAAATATGCATGAAATATCAATTTTATGGTTACCAAAAGATGCATTTTGTTACAATGAACTAAACGAATGACCTTTACCTTGACATTTTTACCATAGTTAAGACGAAAGTTTCGAAATGTGTATGTGTAAAGTTTCAGGCCGTCTACTGTTCTCTCAAGCCTCCAGCCATCCATGTTGATTGCCTGAAATGATTGAGCTCTGACAAAATAAAACTCATACGTTTTAGACATTTCTATAAATGTGACGTGGAGGGGATGCGCCCGGCGCTGGATCCGCCATTGCTAGCTACACGTTCAACTATTCCTGCACAGAAACGCTCGTGATAGCTTAGTGACATCGGCATATCGTTTGGTTCGTGACAGGGGTCGCGCGCGATTTTGAACGAAATAAGTTCACGGTGTTTCTTTTTAAATATAGTAATGAATTGATGACAGTGTAACAAGAGAAAAATGTAGTAATCCGCCTCGCCTTTTTGGATATATTCTTCAGTAGGATAAATTGTCCACTGGGAGACACTTCCACAATGGATACAACTCCAGTGGTCGTTCTTTGGTGGGTAGGTTTACCTGACACATCGCCCCGCATCATTTGGTGAGATTCTGTGATCGTGCAAATTCAATAGATTACATCATGTAGCAGTAAAGATATTTTCTTCATATAGAATATTTCTTGATAGAATATTTTACTTAACGTTGAATGCACATATCAGATATCAACATATTAGATATTATGAATATATTTTCTTCATATATTATATTTCTTGATATAATATTTTACTTAACATTGAATGCACATATCAGATATCAACATATTAGATATTATGAATATATTTTCTTCATATAGAATATTTCTTGATAGAATATTTTACTTAACGTCGAATGCACATATGAGATATCAACATATTAGACATAATGAATATGTCTATACATGTACATGTACAATTTAAATTGAAAAAATAGTGACGGTTACATATTGGGAAAGAAATACTTCAGACATGCGACATATTTCAGATGAATGATACGATGATACGAAGTAAATTGGTCACTGATAATTTGATATGAAGATATCATAAATTGTCATCTTTCCCAATCACGTGTTCAAACACAGCAAACAACATAGTAATTTAGGCTTCTATAAAAACAAACTCCATTAGTAAGCGTGATAACTATCTCGGGTATCTGTAATATGCATCACTTTCTGTTCGACAGCCTGGATTAGTTCAGATGAGTGAGCTCCACCGACTAGCGACTTGTTCTTTGTTCTTCATATCTGTGAGATGCCTGGGTATGTAGAAGAGTTCGTTTCAGTTTTTACAACTTTTACATGAAACCGAAGAAATAAATCTACAACTTACAAAGCATCCCAGTCTTTCTTGAGCTTTGGCCTTATCAAGGTTAATGAATGACGTTTTAGTCTGTAAATCTCATTAATCAAGGAATCAGTTTAATTTGGGGGCGTACTCTGCGATGTAACTTGGTAGCGATATTCATCTCGACGGATTATAAAACGTAAACTTGCTCAGACCAGGTTATGTTGCATAATATTCCTCCAAATTAAATTGATTCCATACCATTTAATGCAATAAACAGAGTTACTAATCTTCGTTTATTAAGACGTAGATAAATACTGAAAAATACAAATCGCACCTGCCGCATAGTGAAGGATCGAGCTCGAGCTGTGAAGGCAGATATCTTAGTTCTACGGAGCCTATGTATCAAAATTGTAAACATGGTAATGTTTTTGAAGGTGCAGTTTGCGACAAACTTCATAGCAGAAAATTTATGTAGATAACGCATGAAATGCTGATTTCACCGTCCCTTTAAAGTCAAGTTTGAAGTCGCTCCGAGAAGAAAAAAATGCAATAATGTTCGATTTTGATTTTATGAAAGTTTAACCTTGCATGTGATATTGTTGCTAACATCAGATTCGACAAAGGAAAATGTGTTGGTAAGTGAGAATTTGCGATCCATAAATCAATGTTAGCTGACGTCACCTCATAAAGTGTGACGCAGTTTTTGTTGTTATTGTTTCTCTTCTTATTCCTTTTTGTTTTGAGAGGTGGATCAAGCAGTTTCCCTCCCACAGTGAGAAATATATTTCAAAATGAACAGGGAAAAAATTGCCAAATTATTACTTGGAATATGATATTATTGGTTATTGATTGATTTCCGCCACACTCAACAATTTTTCAGTTATCTGGTGGCGTCCAGTTTTTGTTGGTGGAGGAGAGAACCCTGATACAATGTACCTGGGAAGAGACCACTGACCTTCCACAAGTAAACTGGCAAACATGCTTACATTACGCCGCGGCCGAGATTCGAACACGCGCCAACAGAGGTGAGAGGCTTTGTGATTTTGAGCCCGATGCTCTAACCACTCGGTCACGAAGACCCCTATTATTAGTTATAATCTATTATTCCAATATCATAAAAAGAATGTATTTATTGTTTTACAACAGTGATTTGGGTAGAAGTAGCTTAGATGTCATGTTTAAAATCGAGAACACAGTGTATTAAAAAAATATACAATGAATTGAACAAAAGTTAAACAATGTATTAAACAGAATATCAAACAATATATTAAATAGAATATTAAACAATGTACATATATTAAAGACAACAATATCTTAAACAAAATATTAAACACTGTCTTGAAAAGAATATTAAACAATGTATTAAACAATGTCTTAAACAGAATATTAAACAATGTATTAAACAGAATATTACACTATGTATTAAGCAGAATATTACACAATGTTTTAAACAGAATATTAAACAATGTCTTAAACAATATATAAAGCAGAATATTAAACAATGTATTAAACAGAATATTAAACAATGTCTTATACAGAATATTAAACAATGTATTAAACAGAATATTAAACAATGTATTAAACAGAATATTAAACAATGTATTAAGCAGAATATTAAACAATGTATTAAACAGAATATTAAACAATGTATTAAACAGAATATTAAACAATGTATTAAACAGAATATTAAACAATGTATTAAACAGAATATTAAACAATGTATTAAACAGAATATTAAACAATGTATTAAACAGAATATTAAACAATGTATTAAACAGAATATTAAACAATGTATTAAACAGAATATTAAACAATGTATTAAGCAGAATATTAAACAATGTATTAAACAGAATATTAAACAATGTATTAAGCAGAATATTAAACAATGTATTAAGCAGAATATTAAACAATGTATTAAACAGAATATTAAACAATGTATTAAACAGAATATTAAACAATGTATTAAGCAGAATATTAAACAATGTATTAAACAGAATATTAAACAATGTATTAAGCAGAATATTAAACAATGTATTAAGCAGAATATTAAACAATGTATTAAACAGAATATTAAACAATGTATTAAACAGAATATTAAACAATGTATTAAGCAGAATATTAAACAATGTATTAAACAGAATATTAAACAATGTATTAAACAGAATATTAAACAAACGATTAAACAGAATATTACACAACGTGTTAAACAGAATATTAAACAATGTATTAAACAGAATATTACACAATGTATTATACAGAATATTACATAATCTATGAAACAGAATATTAAACAATATATTAAGCAGAATATCAAACAATGTCTTAAACAGATTATTAAGCAATGTTCATGCATTAAAGAGAATATCAAAGAATGTATTTAATAGAAGTATCTAATTGCACGTGTTGACTTGCTTTTATTTTTTATAGAAAGCTTACAACAAGCAACAATGCTGCGATGTAAATTAAAAAGGGAAAGTGTAAAATGCATGTATTTCCGGATACCATTTGTCAGGGTGCGTGGTCCCAAACCACACCATATACAAAACAAAAACCAAATTTTATACAAATGGAAAGTAAATTATTCTGCTATTACATACCAGTCAAAACGTTAACCCATATCATGAAAAGGTGAAGATAGCAAACAGTGATTAATCCCATAATTCCTATCAAGAATTGGTGTTTTTCCTAATATCCTTAAAATGTCTTCAACCTGAAAGACACATTTACAATGACCTAAAATGTAGTGAAGCGAGAACAAAGGCGAGATACCGGAAGTTGCGTCTGATCTCAACAACGGGTGGTTTGGTCTAATACATTATAAGACTATTAGGGTTAACATTTTTTAGAAATATCCAATCAGATTTAAGAGTTTTCACAGTCAATCAGACAGGTATACTCAGCCCAACTCATCAGTTTGTGTTGGATCAGACGGTCAGGTAAGGCACGTTTATATTTCTTTTCTTAAAAATTGACTGAAGATTAAACATTAAATATTGTTTATTGTCCCGGTCGAGAATCTTTCACTCATATGAAGACGTCACCACTACCGGTGACGGGCTGCAAATTTAGGCCTATGCTCGGCGCTTATGGCCTATGAGCAGGGAGGGATCTTTATCGTGCCACATCTGCTGTGACACGGCGCCTCGGTTTTTGCGGTGTCATCAGAAGGACCGCCCCATTTAGTCCAATAGACTGAAGAAAAACTAAAATTATAATTTAAGATTAAATTGTTTTTAAAAGTTTTTTTGCTGGAATTTAGGGTTATTTTCGATAAAAAAAAAAAAGGTGACAATGACGAACAGTGATCAATCTCACAACTCCTATACAGAGAATACAAATTAAGAGTTGGGCAAAAACAGCATCTGGATACACCATGCACAACTGTTACTTAGATTGATTGATTGATTATATATTGTTTAACGTCCCGCTCGAGAATCTTTCACAAATATGGAGTCGTCACCACTGCCGGTGAAGGGCTGCAAATTTAGACCTATGCTCGGCACTCATGGCCTTTGAGCACTTTAACGTGGCACACCTGCTGTGACACGGGACCTCGGTTTTCGCGGTCTCATCCGAAGGACCACCCCATTTAGTCGCCTCTTACGACATGCAAGGGTTACTGAGGATCTATTCTACCAACCCGGATCCCCACGGGGCTGTTACTTAGAGGGAGTCCTAAAAATAACGGGGGAGTCGCTGATAACGCCAGGGGAAATCGATAATTCAAGCATGAGGTAGGTTACAGATTTTAAAATTTCTAACTATTACTATAACCAATGATTTACCACACGGTACAATACGATAACCAAGGTACATCTACATCGGCAGTTTGCCAGGATTAACCTTACAATTTGTTCCAACACTTCGATACTATTTGAAAAATTGAAAATGTTCGCTGTCGCAGTGATTAAAACATTGGATTATAGAATGTATGAAAACTGGATAGTAGTTAAACCATATGCATTATTTTACGTTGCTTTTTATTGTTTAATATTCAAGGTTTGGAAAATTCTGTCCTATGCATGGGGTTGATTACTTTTAACATTCAAAAGTAAGGCGAGGGGGAGGGGGGGGGGGGGGGGGAGGTGATCTCTCTAAAGGTTTGATTTGGGGGAGTGCCAAAAGACTGTTATGTTGTTATCCAATAATTTATCTACTGGTACCACTAATTACAACTATACCGGTATATCAATATAAATAAGTTGATGCAAGACATTTCAAGTATTGGACGATGTATAAGATGGTCTATATCTAGACACTGGAAAGAAGGCCGGTGGTCTCTTCAAGGGTACATTGTATCTGGGTTCTCTCCTCCACCAATAAAACACTGGACGCCACCAGGTAGCTGAAAGTTGTCGAGTGTGGCGGAAAACAAACAAATCAATCAATAGACACTGCAAAATTTGTAATTAAAAAGTTTGGAAAATAGTAGAAATATATTGTAGGAAATACGGGATGTAAACTTAAACATTTAATGTGTTGAAATACAATACTGAACTTTTAATGCGCTGGAATACAATACTGAACTGTTAATGTGCTGGGATACAATACTGAACTGTTAATGTGCTGGGATACAATACTGAACTGTTAATGTGCTGGAATACAATACTGAACTGTTAATGTGCTGGGATACAATACTGAACTGTTAATGTGCTGGGATACAATACTGAACTGTTAATGTGCTGGAATACAATACTGAACTGTTAATGTGCTGGAATACAATACTGAACTGTTAATGTGCTGGAATACAATACTGAACTGTTAATGTGCTGGAATACAATACTGAACTGTTAATGTGCTGGAATACAATACTGAACTGTTAATGTGCTGGAATACAATACTGAACTGTTAATGTGCTGGAATACAATACTGAACTGTTAATGTGCTGGAATACAATACTGAACTGTTAATGTGCTGGGATACAATACTGAACTGTTAATGTGCTGGAATACAATACTGAACTGTTAATGTGCTGGAATACAATACTGAACTGTTAATGTGCTGGAATACAATACTGAACTGTTAATGTGCTGGAATACAATACTGAACTGTTAATGTGCTGGGATACAATACTGAACTGTGAATGTGCTGGGATACAATACTGAACTGTTAATGTGCTGGAATACAATACTGAACTGTTAATGTGCTGGGATACAATACTGAACTGTTAATGTGCTGGAATACAGTACTGAACTGTTAATGTGCTGGAATACAATACTGAACTGTTAATGTGCTGGGATACAATACTGAACTGTTAATGTGCTGGAATACAATACTGAACTGTTAATGTGCTGGAATACAGTACTGAACTGTTAATGTGCTGGGATACAATACTGAACTGTTAATATGCTGGAATACAATACTGAACTGTTAATGTGCTGGGATACAATACTGAACTGTTAATGTGCTGGGATACAATACTGAACTGTTAATGTGCTGGGATACAGTACTGAACTGTTAATGTGCTGGAATACAGTACTGAACTGTTAATGTGCTGGAATACAATACGGAACTGTTAATGTGCTGGAATACAATACTGAACTGTTAATATGCTGGGATACAATACTGAACTGTTAATATGCTGGAATACAATACTGAACTGTTAATATGCTGGGATACAATACTGAACTGTTAATGTGCTGGGATACAATACTGAACTGTTAATGTGCTGGGATACAATACTGAACTGTTAATGTGCTGGAATACAATACTGAACTGTTAATGTGCTGGGATACAATACTGAACTGTTAATGTGCTGGAATACAATACTGAACTGTTAATGTGCTGGGATACAATACTGAACTGTTAATGTGCTGGAATACAATACTGAACTGTTAATGTGCTGGAATACAGTACTGAACTGTTAATGTGCTGGAATACAGTACTGAACTGTTAATGTGCTGGGATACAATACTGAACTGTTAATGTGCTGGGATACAATACTGAACTGTTAATGTGCTGGGATACAATACTGAACTGTTAATGTGCTGGGATACAATACTGAACTGTTAATGTGCTGGGATACAATACTGAACTGTTAATGTGCTGGAATACAATACTGAACTGTTAATGTGCTGGAATACAATACTGAACTGTTAATGTGCTGGGATACAATACTGAACTGTTAATGTGCTGGAATACAGTACTGAACTGTTAATGTGCTGGGATACAATACTGAACTGTGAATGTGCTGGGATACAATACTTTTTATAATGAAGAATGTTGCGTCTGTAGTAGTATCAGTTCCTTTGTTAGTAAATTTAAGTTTAAGGAACCGACGGTATGTGTATTTCTAGTAATATGGTGATATGCCATAAATCTGCTCATGTTATTTCGTTTTGAATTGTCATTAGTTTCATTTCTGTCATAATACAGTAGTGTCAGGCGTTACTGTGTACTATGTTAATGCTCTCGCTTCTTCAAAGTAAACACGTGCATAAATTCCACGAGGAATAATGCTGATGCTCTTAGCCATTTGCCAACTATCAACACTGAGACTGTACAAGCCATTTGCCATTCTACTGTATCAGCTTATGTGGAATTTCTGACTCTATCACCGTCAATAGTATTGGATGATGACGATCCACGAGGTACCAATACAGGAAACATCATTGATTGGTGTAAAGTACAGGATCTGGATCCCGATATCAAGAGAATGATAGACTATGTATCATCCAATGTGAAACCTTGAAGGAAAGAATTAGGATATAATCCTCTGCTGCGACAATTTCATAATTTGAGGTTAATAGATGGAGTTTTGCACAGAGTAACAACAACAGATGAAGGAGTTAAACATCAACTGGTTTTACCCATTGTAATTGAAGCTCTGCATAAGACCTGGTAAGGACAGAACCCTTTCGATCATTAAGGGTAAGTTCTATTGGCCTGGAATGCACAGTGATGTTGAGACGTGAATCACCGAATGTGGACAATGTACCAGGAGGAAGATAGAACCAATCAATGAGCTCCTCTCGTGAACATCGTGACCAGTGCACCACTCGAATTAGTTTGCATGGATTACCTGACTCTGGAAGCATCCAAGGAAGGTTATCAGAACAAACTGGTGATCACGGACCCCTTCACTAGGTATACATTAGCTATCCCAACCAGGAACCAATTAGCAAGGACAACTGTGGACGCGTTCTTCAATCATTTTATTGTTTATTATGGGATACCTGCCAGAATCCATTCTGATCAAGGTGCAAATTTTGAGAGGACGGTGAGTAATGAATTATGTTCCATTGCAGGAATGAGTAAATCTAGGACTACCGGTTATCACGCGATGAGTAATGGCTTGTGTAAGAGGTTTAACCGGACTCTGTTTGATATGCTTGGTTCTCTTCCATCTACCAAGAAGAGAAGGAACCTATAACTCGGTGTGTAGCTGACTTGCGGAGTAAAATCCAAAACGAATACGAGCTGGCAGCAGAAGCACACGCAAACAAAGAGACACCTACAACACCAAATTGAGAGGTGAAATAGTGAAGTTTGGAACCAGAGTACTGGTTAAATTTAGGCCTTTGCTCGGCACTTATGGGCTTTGAGCAGGGAGGGATCTTTTACGTGCCACACCTTCTGTGACACGTGACCTCGGTTTTTGCAGTCTCATCCGAAGGCCCGCCCCATTTAGTCGTCTCTTACGACAAGCTAGGGGTGCTGAGAATCTATTCTAACAACCCGGATTCTCACGGAGTAAGCAGAAATCGGAACAGGAACCTTATACAGTTATAGCTCAGCCAAATTGTGATTTTCTATTTTTACCGTCAGAAGAGAATGTGGTGAAGACCTTCAAGGAGAATTTGAGGAGAGCGACTCAGAAGATGAATCTTCATGGGATTTTAACAGTTAGTCAGGTAGAGCAAGAAGACAACAGTCCATTGGCTGTTGATGATTGCAAGATTAATGATGTTCCATTTCAGAATACAAGCGCTAGTGATACAGAGATTGCTCAGGAAGAAATTCCAGATGCAGCGCCATCTCAGACAGGATCAGAAGAGACCGAGAAAGTTCCTCCTATGAAATCCACCAGACAGCGGAAATTACTTGTCCGCTAATAAAATGGCGACATCCTCCTGAATAAGGCTGCAGCACTGTACTATCTACTTGTAAAGGAAATTTGGAAAAGAACGTTTCTTTTATTGCTTTTTAGCATCAAACTCTTCTTTACTTTCCAGTTTGCAGGATGAAGCAGGCAGAACCATTCTTGAGATTTTATCAAACAAATAGGTAAATTGTTAAGCAGTTTAATTCGTAAATGGTAATGTTGATATGGTTAAAAACGAAGACCTAAATTCACTTATTTTAAAAGGCCCTAAATTCAGAGAACCTCGATCTTTCAATTGGCAACAGAACTTCATCTCTATCATAAATTCTGTCGAAGATCATGCCAATGGGCTAAATTTGAAAAAGAAGAACTTGATACCTTGTCAGAATGAATAGAAAGTATAAGAGAAATATTAAAATCCCGTATCACACATATCAAAACAAAAATGCGTACCATTCATCTAATAAGATGGCACCACAATACTTGGAAGAGATGATTAGGGTATACCAACCTCAACGTGTCTTTAGATCTGAAAACTTACTGACATTGACTGGACCGAGATGTCGAACATACGGGAAAAGGCGTTTGGATGTGGCAGAAGGTAATCTCTGCAACTCTTTACCAGGCAACCCCCGTCTTTGCCAGAGTTTGAACGATATGAAAAACATTTAAAACCACATCCTTTTAAACTTGCTTATTATTAATGCGTTAGCTAAGTTTTTAGTATTCATTTATATATAAAAATGTTTTGTTACCTACTTTTAGTTTCGATTTTGAATTTAGTTTAGTATCATTATGTCATTTTTTACGCATTTATAGTATTTTGTTTTATTGTTTTAAATGTAAAGCGCTTTAAGTTTAGCATGTTAGTGTTGAACTTAGGATGCACTATTTCTTTATTTTCACTACTCTATCTTATCCATCTTGCCTGTGTGAATGGGTGAGTGGTGGACATGAGTGAGTGAATGAGCAATGCACGAATAATACACAATCAAATAAGGTTTAAATTAATGTGTCTTTAAGTTTTAGAGGAGAGAATGGATACATTACGTTTTTGTTGTTGTTGTTAGTTTGTTTGTTGTTTTCCGCCACACTCAAAAAGTTTTCAGTTATCTGGTGGCGTCCAGTTTTTATTGGTGGAGGAGAGAACCCAGATACACTGTACCCGGGAAGAGACCATCGACCTTCCAAAAGTAAACTGGTAAACTTACTCACATATATTGGCGCGAGCGAGAATCAAACCCGCGCCAACTAGAGGTGGGAGACCTCTTGATTTTGAGCGCGATGCTCTAACTCAACACACAATAAGGTACGAATAAACAGGTATTTTTATATAACGACCTTTGCACCTAGTATACATCTTAAAAATGAAAAATTATAGAATTTCTAATCGTCATGTCTTCATATAATATATAAAAGACGATGCATGTAACTTAGTCCGTGTATGCTCCTGGTAACATCTCGTTTAATACTGCACTTATTTTAGTGGAATTCAAATTTTACCAACTTTGTGCTGATGAAAGATCTTAATACCTAAGAAATGTCCAAATTTTGCACACCATCACGGCCTATAGTGAAGACTACTCATGAAGTAGGAACTAGATGACATACAATTTGATCCCTAAACTTGAGAAGCAGACTTGTATAATTAAGACACATTACGTCTCACTATGCTTTACAGAAATGACAGAAAATTTTGTTCAGAATGCGTCTACCTCTCCCCATGTACATAAAATAGATATGGATGATACATAGAGGACAAACAGATTGATCAGAAAGACTCTTCTTCCTCTAAAGCAAACAGACAGACACATACAGATGATCAACTCCTCTACAATATACAACCTTGCTAAGAGCAAATACGCAGACGAAGAAGGACAACAAACATGTTATCTGTATTTGTCTTCTGTCAAATACAACACGGTCCTGCGAAAAGCGAGGGTTAGTGCATCAGCAGGTGTGCCGCGAGGTAGACCCCTCCCTGAACAAAGGTCGTAAACTCCTAGCAGAGGTCTAACTTGTGAACATCCTCACCGCCTATGGCAACGACGCCACATAAAGTGGGAGAAAGATAAAAAGAAAGACAATTTTGATCCATATGAGTCTGTCCCAATCTCGGAAAGCAGACATACATACTTAGACACATTATGCCTCACAATGCTTTACAGCAAGTGCAGAAATGACACATTTGATTAGAATGTGTCTACTTTTCTCCATGTTAGTGGTGCTGAAGATGAATGACATGTCTAAAAATTTTGACCAACAAAAAAAAAAAAAGCATTGTACTTCATTATTTCCCATGAACTTTAAAATCTGAAAAAAGGAAACTAGTTTATATCTAATGAAAAGGTCAAGATAACAAACAGTATTCAATCTCGTAATTCCTATAGAAATACAAATCAGAGAGATGGGCAAACACGGACCTCTGGTCATACCAGAGGTGGGATCAGGTGCCTAGGAGAAGTAAGCATCCCTGTGAGCCCTACATCCCGATCAGGTAAATGTAGTAATCTACAGTCAGAATCAGTGTGCCAAGAACGGCCTAAAAATATCAACACATCAGACAGTAGTTGACCTAATGGAAAGTTGTACTGGCTAACTAGATTGTTATAACGACCATAAAATTTGCGAAATAATGACTTTAGACGAGATTGTACATACCCCTGTAACATAAACTTGTTTGTCAGTAGCCTGCCTCGATTTAAAAACTGATCATATGCAGAACAAGTTCTTGCGTATCGAATCATTTGGAAGATATAAACACTATATGCAGGTGACAATGGAATATTGTCACTTAGATAATGGAAGTTGACGATGGAAATCATCCCGTTTGTTATAGAGTCGAGTTGTTAGTTTGCCGACAGCATCTATTTTCAGTAAAATATATAAGCACGAAGCAGATGTGGAAGACTCTATGGTGTCGTTTATATCAAGTTCTCTGGGATATATCGAATCGACATATGAATGAAAATGATTATTGTTTATAGATAAATCGTCGTCGATATATCTAAATGTCGACTTCGGGGCCTTCGTGGCCGAGTGGTTGGAACATTGCGCTCAAAATCACAAGACCTCTCACCTCTAGTCGGTGCGGGTTCGAATCTCGCTCGCGCGAGAAAGTTTGCCAGTTTACTTTCAGAAGGTCGATGGTCTCTTCCCGGGTACAATCCTATTTAATTTTTTGTAGTTTTGATACTTACATTATGTAACATTCTCATCATTGCAATGTCTAAATAACAGTGTTTGCTTGGGTCCCAGATATCTTGACATCGACATTGACATAAGAATTTTTATTTACTGTACGATTTCATCTCTTTTATTGACTCTTATATTTTATTTTACCACTTGATTTTACTGATTGTATAATTTCATCTACTGTATTAATTGATTTTATATTTATTTTACTATTTCTTTTATTGTACAATTTTAACACTTGCATTATATAACATTCTGTGTTTGCGTGGCTCCAAGGCACCTAGACACCGCATTTATAAGACTTTTTATTTACTCAATGATTTTACCTATTTGAGTTACTATGTTATTTCATTTTTCCATTCAGTCCCATCTGCTGTATAATCCGATGTATTGTTCAGTTTGTTTTTAGGTTTATGTTCCGTGCTTATCCATCTTTAAGCAATGAGAGAAAGTCATGCTATGGTACGGGGCCTCGGCTTAGGTCATTATAAGAACCGCCCCATTTAGTCGCCTCTTACGACAAGAAAGGGATACTAAGGTTCTATTCTAACCCGGATCCCCAATGGAATATATTTCCCATCTCTGTAGAATTGTAGAAAAAACTGTAAGACCAAGATAGGCGACAGACTATTTGATCAATATGTGTCTGCAATGACAAGAGGGTGTAAGTAGCTAAATGAAATGCGCTATGTCTGATAATGCTTTACAGAAAATGAAAGAAGGACAGAAAATCTGATCAAAATGTGGGTGCGTTTACCTCTATAAGAAGGAGACAGAAATAGACGACATATTTCTTTACCTTCACCTCTCACCAATCTCAGGAAGGGTGTTGCTCTGCTTCCGTTCTGTCCACTCCGCAGTTCCTCTCCGTACCTCTTCTGCAGCCTTTTCCCGCCTTCTCCTTCCCCGTACTGTGCCGGATCGTATTGGCGAGTCCCAGTGATCGTGAAATAGGCTTGCATCACTTTAATATGCACTTGTAACTATTGCCAAAAGGTCTTCATAGACTATTTGATCAAAATGTGTGTCTGCAATGGCAAGCAAACATAAAAACCAACAAGAAATATTGTTAATGTTATCAAAGGGTACCGTTAGCTTCCAGTGGATGTAAAATTCATTTCAAATGTATGACGTATTTTTTCCCCAGTGAATATATATATATATATATATATATATATATATATATATATATATATATATGGTTTTGGAACATAATTATTTCAAATCTTAAAGGGTGTATATCGTAATACACATAATACACAACATGACGTCACAATCATTTGTTATTATCACATGTGAAAATTTAAATTTTATTCACGGTTGAAAATGTAATAAATAAAATTAATATATATGCAACATTTCTTTTGTTTTGTTATAGAGTAATTTAATTCCAAGATTTTGAAAAGGTAAATCACTTCCGTGTATGGTTATTGCAGAAAAAGTTTTAAATTATTTTTAATTTTTTAAAATCATAATTATTAATTTATTTTAATTCATTTATTTAGTTAGATTTTTAAAAATTTTAAACAATTTTTATCGACCAAATCGGTGTAATTATGTCCCAAAGTTTAGATGGTGTATCGAAATGTTCCGGTTTCGCTACTCCGCTGAGGGAGCTCATTTGTCAACATAAACTTGGATGACCCTCAAATGGCCATTTGATATCTTAAACTTGCCACAATTCAGTCTTTCACCGATGAAATTAATGAATTGTGATGGAGGAACTGGGTTTAGTGTAAATTTCAGTCAATCATCCGTGCAAGCTGACTATATTTATGAGACTGATAAGTATAGGGAGAAGTATGGCTTGGTTTTCCCTTTTTCGGAGATATTCCTAAAAGGAAACGTTATTCTTATGGATTACATTAATTGAGGGGAAAAATCAAACTGGAAATCCAAAAAGTTTGCAAGTGTTGGAAATCCTACTGTCGTTCATCACGCATATTGAGGGTAAGTATTTAAAAAAAAGAGAAATTGTTGGACTTGGAATCGAACCCAGGACCCCTGCATTACTTACTCAGATGCTTTAACCACCGAGTTATCTAAGCGGAAACCCTTGGTCCATAAAGCTCAATCCACTACATTCCTCCAGCTTTTTGGCCATGTCACTGCACTTAAAAAATTCAAATCTAAAATAGCTATTTAAATCAAGGTATTTAAGTAGCTTCATAACAGGTTGGAAACACAACCCCTATAGCAAGATTTCGCAAAAACGCGATTATCCCTCTTTAGCGAGAATACATATATCCCGTACAACGGAGAAAACCACCAGAGGAGTACATCTCCTCGTGTTTTACGTGAAAAGAAGAAAAAGTGCTAAAATGTCTGAAACTACTGCAAATATATAAATCAAAACACTCACGATATTCATTGGATTACGGCATCCTGCCCTCATACGCAGCAGCATTAATAAAAAATTTCTTGACTGTGTTGTCAATTTCATCAAGACAAATCGCAAGATGGTGAGTGTGTCACACTTAATCAGCATTACACAGAATTTGCCATTATTTTCAATCTGAACACTAAAACAACCGTTATGGTAATGTTTATTTTCTCGCTATAGAGGGATAATCTCGTGGTGAGATCTTGCTACAGGAGAAGTGTTCCCGACTTGTATAAAGCTAGCGCTATATAGCTTAATAAAGCTAATTAGCCAAGTATAGAGATTGTGCTAGACCTGCTTGACATTGGAAACACAACTAAGATTCTTTTGGCACTTGCAGGACTTTCACCTGAAGTCCAGGATGCTGCCAAATGTAACTGGAAAGGAGAACATTTATGGATGGACCTGGAATCGAATCAAAGAACCCTGCATTATTAGTCAGGTGCTCTAACCGTAGAGCTATCCAGGCCGATATCTATGGTCCATATAGTCCAAACCACTATACATCATACAGAGTCCAAACCTATGTACAGCCTTTGCCTCATGGACTAGGTAGAAAATAGATATATGCACTTCAAGTTTTAAGATACTAGGCATTAGTCCATAGTTTCAACTGGATCCCTTAAAAATGCATGGAATAGAACTCACTTCCAAAGGGAAATTTCTGGATCCACTTATGTGCATATGGCTGCACTTGATCACTCTAAGGGTAGCTGAACCGAGGGGTATTGGGTAAGTAGGGTCATGGCTTATATCAGAATTTTCTAAAAGTAGGTCAAAGGTCACCAGGTCAAAGATTTGGTGTCAATGGAAAGTCTTGCCACAAGGTATCTCTTATGGTGTAAAAGATCTGACCAATGTTAAAGTTTTTTGAAAATTTCAAAAACCTAGGTCAAGGTCAACAAATCTGGTATTGTGGAAAAGGTCTTCTCACAAAAACTGCGTGTGTTAAATAGATGAAAGCAGTACCTCTTACAATTTGAAAGATATGGCTTACATTTGAGTTTTCTAAAACTAGGTCAAAGGTCAATATTATATTAAGGTTACCAGGTCAAAGAATTTGGTGTCAATGGAAAGGTCTTGTCACAAGGAATGCACATACCAAGTATGAAAGATCTACCTCTTACGGTGTAAAAGATATGACCAAGATTAAAGTGTTTTGCCACAGATGGACAGACCGAAAAACTATATGCCTCCAAATCTTCGATTCCGGGGGCATAAAAACCATCGTGGTATTTTTTTTAAAAACAAATATTTTTATGCCGCCATTCGGCCCTAGGATGAAAATAAAGGAGTTCGAGAACTAAGAAAGTGTGACAGATGGACAGACCAAGGCAACAACGAACTTTCTTTAGAGAATGTGGGTATAATTAGTTACAAATGCATTTAAAGATAAATGCTCTAGTTTAATTTCTATATTAGTGCCATTAGTTTACCATATTTTTGAGTCTGCTGCTGTATCTAAATTCTTTATTTGTGCTATTCCTTTACCATACTTTTGGTGCTTTAAATTATCTTGATGCCATACTAGTGCTTGCTTGTGCCAATTTAAGTATATATGACAGTATGTGTTACATGTATTTACTTTGTGATAGGCTACTAATATTTATTGCTTTGTTTTTTGCTATATTATTTCAAATGTCTGCATGCTTCGTGTCGTCTATTGTCTTGTCATTTTGCTTGTATGTTTATTGTTAGTGATGTCGGTCAAAAGCTCCCTGGAGCTTGTGTTGTACTGTTTGCATATACATACCGACTTTAAATAAATCTTATCAACAACAAAAAAAGAAAAAAAAAAGAAGAAAAAGCTCAACAGAATTGAGAATTGAAATAAATAGTTTGTTATGGAGCGTATATAAAGTGACTAATATCTGCCTTTTTATGTTATTTTTAATTGCGACATCTTTCCATTTTATTGGTACATTTGTCTGTCTCTGCATTTCGATTAATTTTTTTTTTCGTTTTTTCCATTTTCTTTCTAAAATATAATTCAAAAAGTTTTAATTAATAACGAGAATAATTACATACAATTCTCAGTTAGTGACGGTATTGTAGCAGCTGGAATTTAAATTGTGTCCATGTACATGCTAGGTGTGCAACAGTTATTAAGTTTGTTTGTCAGAGACGTTAAACAATCGACGCCATTTCCCAGAATACATCTATAAGGATACTGCTAAATGAAGGGATGCATTTAAGGTATCACACCGGTAATTGTCCAATCAAAATGAATCAATTGTAGTTCCGTATATTGAAAAGAATAATTTTTTTTAATGCGTGATTTTTTTTTAATGCGTGATTTTTCTCATTTCCCCTTCTTCTTTCCTCTTATTTTTTGTACCCCTGATTAGGAAATTTTGTGTAATTTGTACAAATAATCAGTTGTTTACAGTGGAACTATTTGATGTTGGTAGCTGAGGCTTCTTCCCGAGGAGCACTCGGTCTGTTTACACACATGTGAAAAACACGTGGATTTGAGGGTAATCTTCTTTGCGGGTAAAATTATTTCGAAAATGCCGTGTAGGGTGTCTTTTTTCTGGTGTCAGCAGACGAGAGAGGTAACATAGAACATGTCCAAGTGCGTTATTTGGCATCAATTTTGTAAACTGATTTTTAATGATTTTTTCCCCTCTATAGTAATATATAGTGAAAATAATTACCGGTGTGATACCTTGAAGGACTTCGTGAAATTCACAATTTCCCATTTTTCTTGGCCCTTTCCCTTGTCATCATCTCAAAATCAGTACTGGATATCAAAAGACGAGATTTGAGAAACAAAACAGTGTTTTATTAGGTCATTCAAAAACATTACGCAATACACAATGCGAAATTTCAATTATATCCAAATACGTTTGAACAAGGTATTTTTTGCCGTAAACAGCTAGAAAATCGTTGATATTTATAAATACGCCTATTTACATAGCATACACTGGCCTTTTTAACACTTAACACATTCCAAAAGACCTATCAACATTTCATATTACTTTTATAATACGAATATTGTACAATACCCCCACCCCCTCCTCCTGCCTTACACAAGCGTTAAATGGACTTTCCTTGACCTTCATTAGTATTATACGGAACTCTATGACTTCTTGTTCAAAATCCCTATGGTAAATTGACACAATTCAGCGATTTTGTATTTCTGCGTTGAGGTTAGAAATTTTATTATATATTCAATTCTATGTCTTAGAGAGGAAATCAGATAATTTTATTGTAAATGCTCGTCAAGGTCACTCGTATGAAGACCAAAATGTCTCCCTGACACAGAAGATTTTAAATGATTCGTTGTTAGGGCCTGGAACGCGAAGTTATTATCTCTGACACGATTTACGACAGTCCCCTCTGTAGCAGGATATCACAGCTCTGACGGCGTAGTACCTGATTCTGTTGACGGCTTCTAAAGCGTCGACAAAACTTTGGTGTTCTGTCCTGCATATTAATTTTGTTACTAGCTATTCTTACCGTATTGAGCATTTTGAGCATTGTAATTCAACGTCACTATTCTTAACGCCCTTGTTCTTTGGTCAACATCTTCTTGAGAACCAAAGTTTAGGAAATATTTTAGTTTAGGTTTCTTGTAATGAACACTTAGATGGATAATTTCTATATGATTTGTGTATATGTTTTAAAAGGTCATACTGCCCAGCCAGACTTCAGCCGTATTTATTTGTTTTAACCAGTATATAGTCTTCTTTTATGCGTTACCCCTGCTTTGATGAACGGAGAAATACGCACCACCCATGGTAGATTAGGTGACCATTATCGTCAACACTAATCACCTGTGAGTATTAACTCGGTTTATTCTGTTAAGTGTAATAAACGGGCTCTGCTAGGATACCAAATTGACCAGATGCATATTCCATTATAGTACCGAAAATTGAAACTTTTCATAAAATCAAAGCTCTCATTCATATAAACTTTGATATAATTAGCAATTTAAAATTTTTTGTAAATTACTTAAGGATTAATAACTGATTGAAATAACAAATCTCATCTTTTTTCTTTCTAATGAAACCGTATTTATGGAAATATCTGGATTTTTGACAAAGTTATTTCAATTTAAAAAGTTCTACACGTGGTTCATATTTCACTGATAAAACAGGCAGAAATCACAGTACTCCCAAGGGGAAGTAAATCACCAGTTACGTCAGTATTCTTGCTCTGATCGGTTTCTGCATGGGACATCTTATTGATGAATGTCTCGGGCACCTGCTGTGCAAATTTGAGATTTTTTGATGATTATTTAGTTCCCTTAAGACCTGTACTCGGTACTTGAGGGCTTTTGAACACGGGTGAATTGTGCCTACTCTGAAATTGGTTCTGCGGATGATTTTTGAACTTGAGTTAATTTTTATCATTTCCTAATTACCTCCGCTTTGTGCTGAAGATTTTTAAACTTGAGTTAATTTTTATCATTTCCTAATTACCTCCTCTTTGTGCAGAAGATTTTTAAACTTAAGTTAATTTTTATCATTTCCTAATTACCTCCGCTTTGTGCAGAAGATTTTTAAACTTGAGTTAATTTTTATCATTTCCTAATTACCTCCTCTTTGAAAGGCACTGGACCCTTTATTTGAACAAATTTTGAATCCCCTTCGACGAAGGGTTATCTGCCAAATTTAGATGATATTATGTAGCCCAGCACATTTAATAGATTGGCAATTAGATTTACTTAAGGATTGGAATAGGGTCTTTGTGAATTAATAAAGATATTTCTCAAACAATATATATCACTTAGTAAACATAAATTCATACATTCAGCTTATATTTACAGACAATCTTTGAATTTTATTGTTATATATTTCTTTCATCACAGATTTAATTAACTTCGCATTTAATTCTACTTAGAGCTCGGTATAAATGATTTAATGATCTCTGTAATTCAGTTAAAGATACTTTTAATTATTTTCAACACTTCTGTCTAAGAAATTCTATCATGCGTGCATCAATTCTTTTAAAGAGAGCAACAGAGATCATTAATTCAGTTGATAGAGTAAACTGGAGGGGTCTCCTATTATATGGGTGTTCTGTCTATCAAGGACGTATTGCGTGCATCAACTGCATTAATGATATCTTTAATTCAATTCAGGAGAGCAATTATTCAGTCATTGCGTATTAATTGCGCAATAATTGCGCATTAATTGATATGCGCAATAATCCAATTGATGGGAGCAAAATTAATTATATTATTGCGCGCATTAAATAAACTAAGGCATTCATTAACTGAATTATTACTCTCTTCAGTTGAATTATAGCGCATATCAATTCAATTGTTTATTTGAATGGAGGAACGATTCCGTTATTGCACGCATCAATTTCAGCAGAATAATTGACTAAGATTCAGAACTTGAATGATAGTAGATTTCTTGCATTGTAGAAGTAATTCAGTTGTAAAGTGATAGAGACACATTGTAAAACAATATGGTGTCCTGTTAGGACTGGTGGTAATGCCATTTCACATGAAATATTTGATAGAGCCAAGTACATACCAGTACTTTGATCCCCTATTAAAAATTTTCAAATATTCGCTAGCCACGCGTGCTTTCATAGGGAGATGAGAGTAAGCGAATCGAACGATGATAATCGTGTCATAGGGACACGTTACCCATCACCGGAAACTCCCAGTCAGTCGCACTTCCAGTGGCGTAACTGCCATTTGGCACTTAAGGCACGTGCCTACATATAAATTTTACAACAAAAATTTTGTATATTACATGTGGCAAGAATTTGTTCCCAAGTGATCTCAAAAACAAGAAATATGTTTTCTGTAGGGGGGATTTGCCCCCTGCACCCCCCACCAGGGCTCTGTCCTGGACCCGCTGAGGGCCTCGGTCGGCCCCTAGACGCCTCACCTTAATTGGTGCCTATACTTTCTCAAGGTCCTAGCTACGCCACCAACTTCTTTTAGGTAAGACATGTGCCACAGACCTGGAGTTTCCGACGATGTTATTTAATTATCCAGTATTTAATGCTCCTTAGATTGGAATGGGAGGGGTGGGGATTCCGGAAATGTACATTGAATGTACAGTTGTTACAAACCCAACCCAACCAAGATCTTTCTGAGAAGATGAAAATGTCCCAGTGTTAACAAACGACGATTGAAGTCCAATCCTCGCAATGTCACCCGAGTCACGTGACCAAACAATTAGTAGGGCTATGATTCAAGAGTTCTTTGTTTTTCTTATCAATATTTAATTAAGCAAGGTTTTACTTTTGGTGTTTGGATGTTCTGAATGAGTAAGGTGAAGATGTCATACACGAAAAGGAGAAGATAACGAACATCGATCAGTCTCATAAATCATATAAGAAATACAAATTAGAGATTAACATTTAGACAAACACGAACCCCTAGATATACCAGAGGTGGAATCAGGTGCCTAGGAGGAGTAGAAGTAAGCAAACCAAACGTTAAAATGCCCACAGAATTTGCGAATTGCTGACTTTAAATGAGACTGTTGAAACCCTTGCAACATCAATTTGTTTGTCAGTAGCCTGCTTCGATTTAAAAACTGATAATATATAGAAGAACTTCTTGTGTATGGCATCAGTGGAGAGACATAAACACGGGTGGCAATGGAATATTGCTACATGGGAAGTTGACATTAGAAAAGCTGAAATCGGGTTTGTCATAAAGTTGAGCTGTTAGTTGTGGTTGGTTAGAGTGTTGAAAAGTCATACGCTTTGATGTTTTTGGATTTGAGAAAAGTATTAAGAATACAACTTAACAGGCAAACATGGATCTCTGGAAATACCAAAGGTGTGAAAAGTTGCCTATAAGGAATAAGCAACACCCGCCGGATAGCTGAAAAATTGCTCAGGCGGCTATAAACAAAAATAAGCAACACCTGTTGACTGGTCACATCCGCCGTGAGCCTTTTTATCTTAATCAGGTGAAGAGAGTAATTCATGGTCAAAATCAGTACGAAAGAAAAACCGGTCTAACAATTGGTATGAAACACGTAAGACATCAACATCTGACCTAGAACGATCGTAGAATTGTTGTAATTCTGACTTTAATCGAGACTGTTAGAATCACGGCAACTAATTATTATATTGTGCATCGTCATTATAGGTTGTACTCTTCCTTTGGTGTCTTTTTCACCTTACTGTTATGATATTGTGGATATGTCAACGTAAAACGACACAATGCCCATCGTCCTGACCAGTGTATGACCTTGACATGTATGACTTTGGTTACAGCACCATCAAACCTTGACCAGAGTCAAGTCATCGAGTTCTGTGTAGTCTCATGGGATGCTGTCAGTAACGATATATCACGAGTTGTACAGTCAATATATACATGTACATATCAGGAGTTGTACAGTCAATATATACATGTACATATCAGGAGTTGTACAGTAAGCATATATACATGTACATATCTGGAGTTGTACAGTCAATATATACATGTACATATCAGGAGTTGTACAGTCAATATATACATATCAGGAGTTGTACAGTAAGCATATATACATGTACATATCTGGAGTTGTACAGTCAATATATACATGTACATATCAGGAGTTGTACAGTCAATATATACATGTACATATCAGGAGTTGTACAGTAAGCATATATACATGTACATATCAGGAGTTGTACAGTCAATATATACATGTACATATCAGGAGTTGTACAGTAAGCATATATACATGTACATATCAGGAGTTGTACAGTTATATATATACATGTACATATCAGGAGTTGTACAGTCAATATATACATGTACATATCAGGAGTTGTACAGTTATATATATACATGTACATATCAGGAGTTGTACAGTCAATATATACATGTATATATCAGGAGTTGTACAGTAAGCATATATACATGTACATATCAGGAGTTGTACAGTCAATATATACATGTACATATCAGGAGTTGTACAGTAAGCATATATACATGTACATATCAGGAGTTGTACAGTCAATATATACATGTATATATCAGGAGTTGTACAGTTAGTATATATACATGTACATATCAGGAGTTGTACAGTCAATATATACATGTACATATCAGGAGTTGTACAGTAAGCATATATACATGTACATATCAGGAGTTGTACAGTCAGTATGTATACATGTATATATCAGGAGTTGTACAGTAAGCATATATACATGTACATATCAGGAGTTGTACAGTCAGTATGTATATAGTATTACTGTTATTAACTTTTGAAGTTGGAAAATGCATTTATGTATTGGAAATAAAAAACAGAAAAAGACTGAAAATGGTTTGTCACTTTGTATTCTTCATATCACAGACAACAATTCATTCAACACAAGAGGAATTTCCATATTCTTACACTCAAGATGACATAAGTAAAAAGAAACAATACCCAGTCATACATACTGTTGGCTCCGTAAATATCATATGAACACTTTATTTGGTGAAATTACCAATCGGCATGAAATTGGGGGAACATCAAATTGAGACTAAAATAATAAAAACAAAAATAAGACTTCTGAATTCAAGAGGCTTCTGATGCCCATGAAAATATGCAAATGTTAATTACTCCTACATAATTATGGAATGCATTAAATCACCTTTTGAGGTTTACATAGCTGAACATTTTTTCCTTTGACTTCATCAACACGCACTTGATAATTTTACAAGCTGGGATAGTGGATAGATTGTTGATGTTCAGGAAATGTCAGGGTCAGTCCAATTCCCATATCTCTTTGTCAAAAATCGAGGGAAAAAAATTACTTGAATATCAGATCAGTCTCACTTGAGTAATAAGAAATATCTGTAAAACTTTCAATATTTCTTCTTTACAATGATTTAAAAATGAACATGTCTCCTGAAATCATTGAGTTATTTTTCTTTTACTTTTTTGCTAATGAATGATACAATGTACATTGTACAAAATAATTAAGTCATGCTCAATATCCTAGCTATAGATATCTTGTATTTTGTAGTACATACAGGATTTTAATTATCCTGATTTTGGATTTAAAATTGTTCAGTTTTTATTGCAATTAAAGGTTACTGGTACACATTTAAATGTCCTTTATAATAATCAATTATACAGAATTTACAAATATTGTCATGTTTCGGAATTTGGATTGGTAATTCTCATTTTCCTTAAACGATGAAACCCTGCTCCAAACTGGCATTTCATTTCACATCTTACAGTTGCAAATATCAAGTGTTGGAAGTTTTTGTCTTGACATTAGGATGCACAATAAAATTGAACATAGACATTTCAATCTGAATCTGATTCCCAAAAATTTGACTTGCAGGGAACAATACAGAATATCAGAGAAATTGCTGATGAGTAAATTAACTTAATTATTCCAATTAAACATCCTCTGTTTTGTTTACTTAAATTTCTTTCTTGTCTACACATCATTGCCATTTGTTGACTTAGAATTGATATTAGTGCCATTTGTTTTTCAATCTCAAAAATTCAAATGATATCCATTTAATCATGTTTTTGCTTCTTTGAAATAAATATACAGTTTAAAAACTCCATTAATGATGGCAAAGTTCAATAAGAAAGAAAGACCAAAATTCTCATTTAATGTAGAGACACCAATTAAAATGTGAAAAGTATTCAACATACATGTACAAAATACTATAACAAAATATATTTTCTTGGGGTGAATAAATCTAACAACAACAAAACCAAGAGGCTTATGGGCTACAACATTCACCTGAAAAAAGTGAATTGATTGTGTGATAGTAGAGCTTGGCGATACAACTGTAGTTCATTTTCTACAAGTTGAGGAGGATTTGAATTCTTGGCTCTACTATAATGAGACTAAATTACAAAACAATACCATTACAAATTCTACTCTTGTAGTTCTCGAGAATAAGCGCTTAAAGATGTCCTATGAATTCCTCCATTTCACATCAAACCCTGCCATGATCTGGGGACCAGTGCTGCTTTGAACCTTGCATTAAAGATTTGCTTTTCTGATGTTATGTTCACAACTTCATTACCTCCCCTTGAAAATGAAGTTTGGTCCTTTATTTGAACAAATTTGAAATTCCTTTACCCAAACATGCTTTTTCAAAGCTGTCACTTAATGGTTCTTTTAACCTTTGACAATAAAAAGGGTTTCTCTATATAGGCTTAAATATATCAAAATTAACAAGCCAATCACGTAATAAGTTGTCATTCCAAAAGCAGACCCAGCTACCCTCTGTAAACCCTGCAACATCTGAGTATGTATGAAAATATAGATACTGTAAAATATAAAATAGTATGCAAAAATAAATCTATATGAAGGATGATTATGACAGAAAACCATTCACCTATCAGAGGGACGCAATATAAAACCACTCAAGTACTGCCCGCAGTGTATACACAATAATAGTAAAACACAAAAAGAAATAAAATACACATACAAGGTTTCACATCACCATGCTTCATGAAGTGTGTAAGTGCTTCATGAAAATTATACTGGAGTGAAGTGTTGCAGTTCATTTCCTCATGTATTTTCAAAAATGAAATTTATTTTTTATATTTACATTCTGCTTTCATTTCTGTCAGATTTCCCCCACCATTAAAAGACATACACAATATGCAATGTTTAAAACTGAAGTGCAATCATGAGGAAGAGCCTATCATTACAATTTGTAAAGATATCAAAAGCAAAAAACATAATATTGTCACATGTCCACAGCATCAGGTGTCACATGTCCACAGCATCAGGTGTCACATGTCCACAGCATCAGGTGTTCAACCTGAGGTCATTTTCACAAATAATTTGATGACTAAGATCAAAACTTGGAAATACCATATTTCTTTTATATCTTATCTTTAGTGCATTTTCTGAATTTAAGTATGTAAAGCATATCAATGGTTGATAAATTTGACATTCTTGTTTTCGACTTTGTAATGTGTATTGCATTGAAAGACAGCAAGATTTTTTTTCATCTTAAGATGTAAAATGTTTTGTGAAATGGATAACTAGTTCTGATAGAAAAATCTTCATCGTAGCTTGGTTTGTCAGTGATAAAGTGTCAATACGTGAAAGTAATATTAAATAGATGTTCGTGGCACATTTTGTACTTGATTAATCGAGTCCACTGGTGATGACGTCCGATATTATTTGCTAATTTCATTGATAGACACCCATGTTCCCACCACACATCCAAACAGACCAAACGACATGATGATGAAGTTTTTCATGAGGAGGATAAGTGAAACTTTCTCATTGGGTGCCATGTAGGTCAGGCTTTCTATGAGGGGAGGGAAGATCAAAGCCAGAGAGCTGCTGGCCAGGGCCCCCACAAGGGAGATAAGCAGCTCCAACTCTGGAACCACTATTGCCACAATAGCTACAAAACAAAAGTACAACACACGTGTATGCTTTAAGTAACAAGGGCCCATGGGCCTTAATGGTCACCTTCGTATCAACTCAAATAATTGCAGATATCTTTAATTTTTTGAAGATATCGTCAAATTCATCTGATGCATGCAACCGTTCAAATAAAGATCTTTTCAAACAAATAATGATATCTTCAATTCTGAATCACTGTGTACATCAAATGAATTGTTGATGGCATTGATTATTCTGCTGAATTGTTGATAGCATTGATTATTCTGCTGAACTGATGAGAACTATAATTGATATTTGAATTGATGCATGCCATAATTCAACCAAAGAGAGCAATAATCAGCTACTGCATACATTTAATTTGATGCACATGTAATAGAGTGGAATGTTTTAAATATTCTAATTCAGGAATTTCATTTATTGGAAAAATAAATTGCTTCACTTAAATTTATTTCAAGAGTTTGATATATGAGAATAAAGGTTATCTAATTAAAATCATTATTAACTATGACTGTGTTTGTTTTGTTATTTTCATTGCTTAATAAATTTTACTGCTGACTATGCAAGACGAAGTTTCCTTCTTTACAATAATTATGTTACTCTTTTTAGATTGGTCATTCTAGTCACATGATTTTTAGGAGGGAAAAATTTCTTTTGAGGACTAGTATTCTTGTTTTGTTGCGCAAACGGTCTACGTATTTTTTTGTTTAAGTTTGCCTCAACAGTTCTCAAAGATACAAGTTTTCTGGATCAAAATTCGTTTTCTTTTTTAGCAGGTTAGCGTTAAACTTGGGATGCACTATTTCTTTATCTTCACTACTTTATCTTATCCATCTTGTCTGAGTGAATGTTTGAATGATGGATATGAGTGAGTGAATGTGAACGAGTGCTTGTGGCATAGGAAATGAGTTGCCAGATTTAATATTTCCCAAGCTTCAGTTAGGTAACTATTTAAATCTGGTAACGATCGAATGTAAGATATTTAAATCTGGTAACGAGTGTAAGATATTATTTATCACACAACTATCAATAAATGCAAATTTTACTTACTTTCCATTTCATGTTTTTGTAAAAGGAAATGTCTGAAAATGTCTTAAGCAGAAGAAATATGTTCCAAAGATGAACACGTCAACGTGATAGCTAAATTGAAATTTCAATCTTAGGATTTTAATTTTTAGCTATGTCATTATATAACAACAACAAATGAAACAGGAATAAATATGATAGGCTTGAAGAATGTTCCTAGTTAAAGTTTTGTATCTATGTCAGTACACGTGCTGACCTCATATGACCCTACATAATTTGCATTGTTATTAACCTGTGCTATGAGTTCATATCGTTTTACCAAACCTGCGTTATGAACCTGGAAACAGTACTGTTGTATGACAAAATGAGATTTACATTAATGTGTTTTTAAGTTTTTAGAGGAGAGAATGAATACATTACTACTACAAAGTAAAGTTTTAAAACGACCACGATGAAAACTAGCTGTGTGCTAATTTGTGTCATCCTGGGTAAATAAAGGATATTATGATTATTATTATTAATGTCCAGTGATGTAGTAGATTACATCTCAAATATTAAAGATCTGTTAATTTTTTTAATTACATTTAGAACGGACAAAGTAGGAAATGGTTATTTTTATCCAATGACCTTCGCACCTCGTGGGAGGCAAGGTTAACTGTAAAAGTAGTCAGGTTTTATTATAAAATTCATTATTTCAGGTACAAAATGTCAAACAGAACACAGTTAGTTTTCCTTCCATTCAGTTCATGTACTTTAGTAGTTTTGTGTGAGTTATCTGTTATTTAGAATTTACTCAATTTGTGTTTATCAGAAACTAAGCTTAGGGATTATTGATTTATGAAATTATAGTAATTTGTAATTTCTAAGTATTTTACGCTATCTTTTAATATTTTGACAAGGACATTGTTTGTAAACTTCTCATGCAGAGTTATTGTTCCTGTATTGATAACTCTGTATTTCAGGGTCAGTAACTATAATAGTAACTTATTACATCACCACAATAAACAACATAAACCCACAGGACTGGTGTTCAAATTCTCATTCCATCACAGGACTGGTGTTCAAATTCTCATTCCACCCAGTTGTACACGCATTATAACTGAATTATCACTCTCTTCAATTCAGCACTGTGCATCAATTCATCTGAAGAGAGCAACAATTCATTAACTGAATTATTGCTTTTAAAGTATCCACATTTGAATTAATGATCTCTTTAAAGCTGCATGGTCCAATGTTCATCTAGTATTATTTTTTTTGTACAAAATTACTTTATAGGAGATGAATTAGTTATAAAAGTTATTAACTTTCCCTTAATTACATGCTTGAAAACATTTGCATGTAAAAGAAAACAGTGAGAAGATTATCCAAAAGGTAAATATATGGTGAAGCCATAAATAGGTGTCTATAAATGGCTCATGGGGGAATCCCAAAATGATATAAATATAACTTGGACATCATTGACTAAAGGATGCTTGCATATTAATATGACTAATCATGGCCCAGGCCCAGCTGTTATTGAGAAGATTTTAAAACATTCCCATATAACATGTATATATATACCCCCCCCCCCCCCCCCCCCCCCCCCCCCCCCCCCCGCCCGGACCATGATTTGGACAAACTTGAATTTACACTACATGAGGATGTTCACATATTTCTGGCCCTGCTGTTCCTGAGAAAAGTTTTAAAGCCATGTATTACAATGGAACACATTATTATGGCCCCACTCTAACCCCAGGGCCAAGATTTGAGCAATTTTGAATCTCCAGTCATTAATAAAGCTTTCATACAAGTTTTGTCTTTTCTGGTCCAGTGGCTCTTGTGAAATAAATTATTACAAGATGCCACCATATTTTCATAGAGAATGTATTGTAGTTGAAGGTTTTTTTGTTTGTTTTTTTTTTTTTTTTTATAAATTCCTCCTCAAGAAACACAAAGGTAGAGTTTGTTTTGTATGCAAGCATAGTATAGATTTGAGTTTTATTAACACCATGGCCTAGATGAGCTAAATCTGTCACTTGTCCTGATTCAATCAAATCATCTACAACCAAAAATATTTACCTGCTAATACAACCAAAAATATTTACCTGTTAATGCAACCAAAAATATTTACCTGTTCATGCAACCAAAAATATTTACCTGTTAATGCAACCAAAAATATTTACCTGTTAATACAACCAAAAATATCCTCAGCACATATTCACTGCATTCTTTCTTCCTTTTGGACACCAGGTAATGCTGTATCTTTGGTAAGATGATTTTGATTGGGACATACAGTTGTAAAGCAAAGGAGATGAACAGTGAAATGGAGAACATCAGGAGAACCAGTTGATAAAGGCTAAAACAAGAACCAGCTTACAAAGTTTATAAAGAAACCCAATCTTGTAAACCAACTTTTATTTGCGATGACTATTTTTGCCATTTACCAGTGATAAAAGGGTTTGTGGCAACTAATTTTTGTGACCAACATTATCTGAAACATACAAGATACATTAAAGAATTGGTTCACAGTTAGAAATATTCGTGATGATGAGGTTCTCACAAATCTTGCAAAAATTTCTTGCATGCAAATAAAAATTGGTTTACAGTAGTCTAAATTAAAGCTGCAATATATGCATGAACTCTGTGGTATATATTGTTTATGCTGTTAATGCTGAACTGAAACTAAGTCTTACAGTTCATCAGTAGGAAGGTTAAGGGTCACACTTCCTTTCGCCTCATCCCCAAACTTGAGGTAGCCAAACCAGCCCATGGCGGTATATAGAGAACAGATGATCACCATACCCAGGTTTAAAATTCCATTCCAGCCAGCAAAATTTTTATAGTTTCTCATCCGATTTTCTATTGGCATCACCTACAGAAAAGAATTATGCAGATCTAACATAATATATGAAGCATAGGGCAAAGACCAACGCTGTTTAAGACCAGCAGCTGAGTGTGTGAGGACTCCAATCCTGCACCATTTGATGCTGCACCAACAGTAATATCTAGTCTTATCTGTGCTCGTAGAATGAATCTTTTTAAACCTGTGCTAGTAGAATGAATCTTTTTAAAAGTAAACTTGTGTTCTTGATTGGGTTATAATTTCTTTAGTTCATACTTGAAGCAAATGTTTTCTGTTAAACTCAGTCAGGTCTTCTCGTACATGTCAAAGGTTAATAATGGAGTCTCACAAGGACCTACTCAACTTACCAGGCCAATGCCTTCATATGTAAACAGAGCAGTCCCAAAATACAATGGTAGTTTCTCATAGGACTTATCAGGTGGTCTGGTGCTCTGATCTGGAAGATCTCTAACAATGTACTGGAAGATAATGACCAGACCCACGGTGTTCAGGATATTGGCGAATGTAGCGAATGGAGCAAGATGAACGAGATTCCGAATCAGGCAGTAAGGGATCAACAGGACTCCAACCACAATGATATAGACTGTGAGGCTGGGGTCCTCCCTCCATACACTGTGGAGCACCTACAAATCAGTACAGTAAAACAGTCACTCCCAGGGCTATATATCCTAGACAATTTTTATACTTGTTTAACATTATTTATTTGTTTGTTAACTAATCTTGCATGTTTTTAACAATTATTTATTTGTTTGTTAATTAATCTTCCTTGTTTAACATTATTTATTTGTTTGTTAATTAATCTTACTTGCTTAACATTTGTAGCAACAAACAGCAGGTATACACAACAAAATCCAAACTGTGTCATCATCAGGAAGATGTTGATGAACAATCTGTAAACATAGAAACAAATACCATCAGGATGATGTTAATTAACAATCTGTAAACATAGAAACAAACATCATCAGGATGATGTTAATTAACAATCTGTAAACATAGAAACAAACATCATCAGGAAAATGTTAATTAACAATCTGTAAACATAGAAACAAATACCATCAGGATGATGTTAATTAACAATCTGTAAACATAGAAACAAACATCATCAGGAAGATGTTGATGAACAATCTGTAAACATAGAAACAAATACCATCAGGATGATGTTAATTAACAATCTGTAAACATAGAAACAAACATCATCAGGATGATGTTAATTAACAATCTGTAAACATAGAAACAAATACCATCAGGATGATGTTAATTAACAATCTGTAAACATAGAAACAAACATCATCAGGATGATGTTAATTAACAATCTGTAAACATAGAAACAAATATCATCAGGAAGATGTTGATGAACAATCTGTAAACATAGAAACAAATACCATCAGGATGATGTTAATTAACAATCTGTAAACATAGAAACAAACATCATCAGGATGATGTTAATTAACAATCTGTAAACATAGAAACAAATACCATCAGGAAGATGTTAATTAACAATCAGTAAACACAGAAACAAATATCATCAGGAAAATGTTAATTAACAATCTGTAAACATAGAAACACATATCATCAGGAAGATGTTGATTAACAATCTGTAAATGTAGAAACAAATATCAGCAGGAAGATGTTAATTAACAATCTGTAAACATAGAAACAAATATCATCAGGAAGATGTTGATTAACAATCTGTAAACATAGAAACAAATATCATCAGGAAGATGTTAATTAACAATTTGTAAACATAGAAACAAATATCATCAGGAAGATGTTAATTAACAATCTGTAAACATAGAAACATATATCATCAGGAAGATGTCAATTAACAATCTGTAAACATAGAAACAAATACCATCAAGATGTTAATTAACAATCTGTAAACATAGAAACAAATACCATAAGGAAGATGTTGATAAAAATCTGTAAACATAGAAACAAATATCAGGAAGATGTTGTATAAAACTCTTTAAACACAGAAAACAAACAACATCCAATAAAAGGAAGATAAATACACAAAACAAATTTCATGAATGGGAATGTGTTAATTAATAATGTAAATTGACAAAAGAAATGTCTTCAGCAGGAAGATATCTAAATTAATTAACATTTTGTAAATATAGAAAATGAATATCATCATCAGGAAGATGTTAATTAACATGCTGTACTATAATAAGAAAGATGTTAATTAAGATGCTGTAAATATAGAAAATAAACATTATCAGGAAGATGTTAATCAATTAACATGCAGTAAAATATAAAACAAACATTATCAGGAAGATGTTCATTAACACTTTGTAATCATTAATAGAAAATCAAGTCATCATATGGGCAGCACAGTTAATGAACATCCTGTAATAAAGTCAATTTCAAAGTACCCCATCAATTTCCAAACCTTGTGATTTCCCTTTTCAAAATGAATACTATAATCAGTTTTTGTTTGTTTGTTTATTTGTTTTACGTCCCGTCGAGAATTTTTCACTCATATTGAGATGTCACCAGCTATTGGTGAAGTACCACAAATTTAGACCTATTCTTAGCGCTCAGGGCCGTAGCAGTGAGGGTTCTTTAATGTTCTAATGCCTACCGTGACACGGGACCTCCGTTTTCAAGGTCATATCCGAAAGACCAATGATTCTCACTTCTAAATGCCGAGTGTTTGGTGAAGGAGCAATCACTACCTATTTTTGCATCTTAGGTTTGACGTGGCCATGGCACGAGCCGGGCTCGAACTCACAACCTTCCGGTTATGAAGCAAACACTCTAACCACTGAGCTACAACGACCGTTAATATACCTGAATCAGGTCACAACACAACATCATAACAGACACCTAGGACCAGTCGTATATACAGACGGATGGTCAGACAATGATTTTAAATAAGGTCAATCACTGTTTAGTTTGTTATGTATGTAAGGTAATTAACTACAATGTAAAACCAAAGGCAATTATATCGCAGTAGTAAATTCAAACCCAAGTGATATAATTGCCTGTGTGGAAAACGTGATAATTTATATAATGGTGAAGCCTCAATTTGACAAACTAGACAGTGATTCCTCATACAGTGTATTTATATTTAAAATAAAAATATAAAATCAACATATCAAAAATACTGTGTAAAATAGAAATTGAAATGAACAAGGCATTTCATGTTAATTTACGTAGTCCCCACCCACTGACATCATGAAAAGTTGCTAATTTACATGCAAGTAAGAAATTTACATGCTGATGTTAAGTATATGGGGAAACACACATTATGCACATTGTAACTTCCAAGGGTTATCACACAGAGAAAACAAATGGAAGGGTTATCACACAGAGAAAACAAATGGAAGGGTTATCACACAGAGAAAACAAATGGAAATATAAATATCACACTGTTAACCAACTTTAAATTCATTCACAAATCATGGAGAGTAAAAACATTTGAATTGAGGGTTACATTCACAAATGAGCCTACAATGCACATTCAATGCAGTTACACAATGATTGGTTCAGGCAAAAATTTCAAGAACTTTTTTTCTGTCGTGCAAATGAAACTTGGTTTACAGTGCCCAAAATCTTTGATTATTGGCACATGTTAAACGCACTAACCTTCCCAGACCAGCAAATCTTCTGAGTGATACTGGACCAGTGGCCAAACTCAAATATAGTGTCTCTGCATAGTCAATGGCAGCACCCCTCGTGCTCTGACGCTCCCTAACAATAATCAACAGCATTAGACTATATCAGTAAAAACATGTAACATTAAAAGCTGGGGATTTCAAATTTGATTTCATGCATTTCCATTTGTAAATGGCTAGTGCTCATGACGCTGACATTTGTATAACGCTTTCTCAAGAGTACAAAAACTTGGTAGAGTTAATAAGAATTAATCTTAAGATAAGTTGAGTTCTTGCCGTCCTTTATATAAAGCTAATTTTGAAACAATCATTCTAAAAATGTTCACAATATGCCTATGTATCCAATTCATGGAATTTCTACAAAAACATCAATGGCAACTTTCTTACAGCCAAACCTCCCCAGACTATATACATGTATTATTATTGATTGATAAATTTACCTTCTTCTCAGAATCCATGGACTATAGATATGTATATCATTGAATGATAAAACTTTTAAAACCTCTTTTCAGAAACATTATATATACGCATAGAAGCACTATATAAATATATATCGTTTATTGGTATCATTTCAACCCTGATATTTAACAATAGAACCAGTCTAATATAGGCTATTTTGTAGACCAGTTACAAAGAAAACTTCAAACTGGCAATTCTGGGAACATAACCACCGAGAATATAGGGGAGGAGCTAAATTAAATGTCACTGATAAGACTGAGCCATGCATTATTTTTAGAGAGTGTGGAGTTCTACTTTTACACACACCAGAAATCCCCTAATGAAGCTGCACTGAATTGAGCTATACAAGATAACATACAGATGTGTAACATTTGTTATCCCCACACAAAAATGATACAACCACTTTATAGACAAACTGGACAAAGGAGTATTTTGATATAAGACGTGATTATTCCTCAGTAGAGTTATATAGAGACAGGGGTGGTGACCGGTCAACAGGGGATGCTTACTCCTCCTAGGAGCCTCATCCCACCTCTAGTGTGTCCACGGGTCTGTGTTTCCCTACTCTTAATTTTGTATTCTTTATGAGATTGGTTACTGTTCATTATCTTCATTTTTCCAAGTGTAATTGAGCAGATGAGTTTCAATGCTACTGGTTGTTGTAAATTTGTTAAATCCAAGAGGAAAATATTTTTGTTTTAAAATTGTGTGCTTAGGGTTTTCTGACAGAAGCTTTAGGGTAACAGCATAATCTAGATTTTTATTGAAGTTGAAGCTTGATCCACATTGCAGTCTAAGAGCTCAAAATTTATACTGAGAGGTTGATGGGTTGGTTGTATATTGTTTAATGTCCAGCTCTAGAATTCTTCACTCATATGGAGATGTTACCATTGCTGGTGAAAGGCTGCAAAAGGTAGGCCTATGCTCAATGCTTATAGTATTTGATGCAGGGAGGAATTTTTAGTCTGTACTTATACATGTATTATATCTGATTGACAAATTCACCTTGTTTCCAGAAATTGTGGACTATATACAATGGACTGAAAAGCTTGACTTCTCAGAATCTGAGGACTATAATATCCAAGAGCACGGATAACACTGATTGATAACGGATAACACTGACTGATAAAAGTACCTTTCTCTTAGATGGATGCTGCTGTTCAACAGAATATGCATGCCGTGTGTGGCCAAAAATCCTAGCAGTAATATTCCTACAGAACCAACCTGTACAATCAAGAACAAAATTAATGTAATACAGTATTTGATAAGCATTAATTCTAATATCCCCTCCCCCAAGGCCATTTGAGTAGTAAATTGTACAAACCACGACACATGTATTTGGAATATACAAGTATTTCTGTAATATTGTACTTCAAAAAATTCATAAATTCCATATCATTTCATACAAATTTTGGAATAATCTAAAATCTAAAATAAATCTAAATCATTAGATATTTTAAATCATGCTGAACTTTGTAGACATCAAACAGAGGCTGAATACACACACATTAAGTGCCTCACCCATAGTCCTGCATAGCTGACGGCGATCGGCATGGCCAGAATGCCTGTACCAATATTGCCCTTCAGTAAGTGCATTAGACTCTGCAAATCTCTGGAATTCATTGTAATAAATCAAATTAGAATCTCATATTGGATTAGGGAGTAACTAATAAAATTTCCTCTGCTGACAAAATGGATGTTTGTGATCATTTTATCAACATTATACTGCCATAAATAATAAATGAAAACTAAAGATATGTATCCTAAGTATTCTGAAACAATTTTGCAGTAGTGCAGATGATTGGTTGCCATAAATGATCTAGTGACCACTGAAAAATACACAATAATAGATTGTCTGTTCGTGTTCTGAAATCATCTGACAGTTAAAATATGTCACGTTGTTAGCCTTAATGAAAAATACAAAAATACACACAAGTTGTCTTAGGATATCAAATCAATATAAACAATTAACAAACATGATTACGATAATCAAAATTCTTATTTCAATATAGCTTTTAAAAGCATTATAAAGGTTGACCAATGGTTAACATTCTTTTCACTACAAATTGTCAAAATGCATCACACAGAGCCAAGTTTTTTTGCCACTGTAAATCAGTCTAATAAAAATCTAAATGTTTGGGTCTACCTCTAGCATCAAATTCTACTTAGTAGAATATACTACTTATACACTTGTAATACAGTGTATATCATGTACATAATGCATCAGAGTCTAAAATACAATTCAATAGTGCTGTTAATGCCATTAATCTGATCCCATAATATTTATTACTCCTAAAATTTTCATTTCAGATTTCCAATTTAATTTTCCTCCAGTGGATGTACTTTTAGCATGATTGTTGTCATCTACACTGTTTATAAATTACAACTGGAATCCTGATCAGTACCTTCAGAAAACCTGTTCAGAGTCAGCATTAGAAAATCTGATCAGTGTAAATTTACAAAATCTGATCAGTGTAACCTTTACAAAATCTGATCAAGTGTATCCTTTACAAAATCTGATCAGTGTAACCTTTACAAAATCTGATCAGTGTAACCTTTACAAAATCTGATCAAGTGTATCCTTTACAAAATCTGATCAGTGTAAATTTACAAAATCTGATCAGTGTAACCTTTACAAAATCTGATCAAGTGTATCCTTTACAAAATCTGATCAGTGTAACCTTTACAAAATCTGATCAGTGTAACCTTTACAAAATCTTATCAGTGTACATTTACATTTACAAGATAGTAAATGTATTTCTAATGATCAAAAACGCAAACAGTGAAACTATTTTCTGTGTTCGCAGATCTTATTAAGATGCTGTCATTCATTTTGTACAAAACTTGTGTGTTGATGCCATTGTGACATCATCAGTTTCAAAAAGCCATAATAATCTGGAATATCAGATCACCACAGTGTGATGAAATTCGAATAATCCTCCGTGAATTTAAAATATCAAAGATTTAAACACAGGTTAATATATTAAAGAGTGTGTAATAAAGAAACCTATGTTGTGTTCAGCATTTGAGAGTTGTTTCATTAATAAAAATTTTCAGATTAGACATTACATAAAGATTTTTACATACGAGATTTTGAGATTGTCTGGTAACTCATCTTCAGATAAACTAGACAAGCTCTGCGAGATATACGTCTGTGAATTATTGGGAACCTCCACTGACTCTAGGGTTGGAGTCTGGAGGCTCCGTTGCTTGTTACGGGACATTTCCGACGTGGCATCCCTCTGATGTCTCTCCATCGTGACCTGAGGAGCAAGATCTGGAACATCACTCGAGATCAGACACGTAGTTTCTGAGGGATCCGTCATGCTCGTTGTTAACTCTGCAGCAATAAAAAAAAAATCATCACATGAAAGTCATAGATCAAAGATTAATCAGACTGTGCACGCAACAGAGAAAGTGAAACTAACAAGTTTGTTGGACAGTGAATTTTCTACTTTTTCACCAAAGGAGCCTGGGTCTTTATGATAGGAAAAACTCACTGGCATTTTTATCAAACTGGGAAAATAATAAACTTAACCTGAAATGTTGATTTATACAATTGAATACATAATAAAGTAATTTTAGCCTCATTTATTCAATCAATTTACTATGAAAATAATACACTGTCATAGTGACAATGATCACAATTCTACTTTTGTAACTTTCTTTTTTTTAATAACACTTTGAAATTGTCAGTTAATTATTTTCTTTAAATTTTCAATGATAATAGGTCTCACTTCAAGTTACAAATGCACGTTGAAGTATACAGTTTGTGAAAAATTCAGTCTAATAAAAACAGTAACACAAGTTGCGAGGGGGGGGGGGGGGGGGGGGGGGGCAACTTCCAGTCAGGAAAAATTAGTAGTGTTTTGAGAGAGGAAAGGTCCTGCATTCATGGACTTACAATGGGTGTAGAAAAAGTCACTGGTTGGACCATTTCAGACAGGTCAACAGCTGGAATTAATCCTTACCGATTCACTAGCTTGTTTAATATGGTGATGGAGATTGATACAAAAAACACATATATATCATTTTAATTTTTTTTTTAACACATATTTCAACAATTTTGTAAAATCTGTAGTGTTGTCACCTTTTGGTACATTAATTTGCATCAGTATTTCTCCACAGAATATGTAAATTTTCTGTGTACATGGATAAGTGTGATGTTTTAATTCACATGCTCAAGTGCACATCATGTGTATAATTTGCATTTTTCCAAAAAAAAAAAAAAAAAAAAAGATACAGGTGGTTTTTATATATTTCAATAATTCGATCACTTATTTGTCATTATCTATACTTAATTAAAGTAGATTCTATGCAATAAAGTTGTGTTTAGACTTTGATATCAATTTAACAAACTGAATGCCAAAAAAAAATACGTATTGCACAATAAGTCAGTGCCAGTTTTAAGCCTTCCACACAGGACATTTTCTTGTTAGTCCAGTTGATCTACAGACTTACCTGTAATCTGCAGTACCGCTTCCTTTATCCCGTCATCTTTCTGCCCCAGAGACCAAGCGTTAGTCAACAACCTGAAAACTGTCACATGATTCCTCACACAAACAAAAGCAGAGTAACTCTACTTTCAGTTTTAAAAACATTTCAGAGTTGTCTTTCTTATTTTCCTCTCTCTCTCTCTCTCTCTCTCTCTCCCCCCCCCCCCCCCCCCCCCCCCCCCCCCCCCCCACCACACACACCTCTTTCAACTCAATAGGGTAAAGTTTAAATTAAATGCAGATGTATGAAATAAATATTTTGCTGGCTTATCTATAAATTTATGAACATAATCTAAAACACCAATTAATTAAAAACAGTAATTAATACATGAAAGAAAAAAAAAGAGGCCATTTTCCAATGAATGGCATGTTAGTGAATGCTGGCCCAGTATCAAATCACAAAAGCTGGCTACCTGTAATACCCTAAAGCACCCCCCCCCCCCCCCCCCTACACACACACACACTTTACAGCTGAGCTATATCCATCAAACATCACTTGCTGTATCAGTTTAGGAGAGGGACTAGTAAGTTGCAAGAACTTGTTCCCAATCCTTTTGATTTCATCAATAAAATATGTTCAAAACAAAAACAATTACTAATTTTGGTTGAATGCTAGAGGGTATTATGGTTGTATGCTAGAGGGTATTATGGTTGAATGCTAGAGGGTATTATATTTGAATGCTAGAGGGTATTATGGTTGAATGCTAGAGGGTATTATATTTGAATGCTAGAGGGTATTATGGTTGAATGCTAGAGGGTATTATGGTTGAATGCTAGAGGGTATTATGGTTGAATGCTAGAGGGTATTATGGTTGAATGCTAGAGGGTATTATGGTTGAATGCTAGAGGGTATTATGGTTGAATGCTAGAGGGTATTATGGTTGAATGCTAGAGGGTATTATATTTGAATGCTAGAGGGTATTATGGTTGAATGCTAGAGAGTATTATATTTGAATGCTAGAGGGTATTATGGTTGAATGCTAGAGGGTATTATATTTGAATGCTAGAGGGTATTATGGTTGAATGCTAGAGAGTATTATATTTGAATGCTAGAGGGTATTATGGTTGAATGCTAGAGGGTATTATATTTGAATGCTAGAGGGTATTATGGTTGAATGCTAGAGGGTATTATGGTTGTAGGCTAGAGGGTATTATATTTGAATGCTAGAGGGTATTATGGTTGAATGCTAGAGGGTATTATATTTGAATGCTAGAGGGTATTATGGTTGTAGGCTAGAGGGTATTATGGTTGTAGGCTAGAGGGTATTATGGTCGCCCACTTAGACGCATGCATGTTTCCTCCGGGTACCCCAGTTTCCTCCCACATCAATGACCCCCTTCACGCCAAAATTTGAGCTGATGAGAAGCAATGATATAATCATCGTAAAATAAGGATAGTTTAATTTTAAAATGACTAATTTTGATAGGGTGGCCTTGTTATGTTAATTCATAACTGTCATTCTCTATTAGTTTCCAGGTAACTCATTCTGCTTGTCAAGAAGTTTACACAATTGTGAATTAATTAAGTAACTTCTCCTCTAACTAGCCCTTCCCCACTTTGAAGAAAAAACCAATGCCACATAATACTTGCAATATACAGATCATGTTAATGTAACAGGGTGACGTTGATAATGGTTTAATAGAAACCAACTTCCGTCATGGTTCAATGACAAGGGGTTTATTCAGTATTCACATTATAAAATTAAATTTATATAATATGTGACAGAGACTGGTTTATGCTTCTGCTGAGAATCGAACCTGGGACCTCTGCCACGACAGTCCAGTGCTCTACCGATCAAGCTAACCTTTTAGCCAGAGCTAGTAGGAAGGCCTGATATATCTAACACTGCACATTAATATGGATTGAAAGCTGATAGTTTTTCCCTATGAGAAATCTCTTTCAAATACCGTTCTACAGTACTAATAATTTGATTGGGTTGAAATTTTTTCATTTTTGAACAAGTGGAGATAACTCTTTAAAAATACTACATCCATATGAAGTTTAATGATGTGAACTATCTATGCATATAATTAATTTACCAATATGCATGTTGTCATTTATCTAAAATGTGAAAAACCTACTACTATGCATCGGATACCTTCCATTTCAATGTGCCTGGTACATCAAATTAAACCTAAAACAATCTCCGACAATAAAATATTTTTTCACATTTCATTTAATAAATAATTCTGTTACTACAACAACAACAAAATTATCGATAATAATATATATATATATGTAAAATGTCCACTGGTGAGGTTAGATTCCCACAATATTTAAAAACACTTAGTAAAATCAGTATTTATGTAATTGTCATCTCACTCGATATCACTATGTTCACTGTGCTCACAGCTACTTGTGGTGAACACAACTTTACCCGGAGTCTCCGAGTCCGACTCCAGAACTTCTGTTTCCTGGGTAGAGAGAACTATTGTGGGGTGGTTACCTTTGCCCTGGGAAACCACCTCCTGTTCTGGAGCTTGATGATCAGTATGAAAATTGTCCATTTTCTTCTCTGTTGATTCTGCTTCACTAACAAGTGGCTGCGCATTAGATTTATCAGTAGTGTCTGCCACCTCCTTATCTGGCATCAAATGTTTGATGCTCTTAATGACAGTTTTGATATCAAATAAATTCACCTGGACTCCAATTAAGGTAGAGAACTGATGAGGAGGAAATAATGCTTGGAGACATTTGTTTAGATAGGGTAGAAGAGTCTCTCCATATACATCACAGAACTTTGCGAATTTTTCCTGTTCTCTTTTATCAAATGTTGCCTCCTCTGTTCTGTGGAAAGCCAGAATGACATTGTTTACTTCTGACAGCGAACCTTTTAGGGTCTCTGCCACTTCATGTGCAACAGATATTGGAGCACACAGTCTTAGTTCATTAAATCCATTCAAAATATGGTTGCAATACACAGCCAAAGGGGTGTAATCCAAGAGAATTGCTGGAGGGTGAAGTTCACTCCCTTGAGCACTGTATGGGACTGAGCCGACAGTGCTTGTCTGAGCCAACAGATTGTAGGACTGCATGTCTAACTCAAATCTTTTATTAGCCTCTTTGAGTGTGTTTTGGAATCCCATGACAGCTGCATGCTGGAAGATTGGCGCCAGCAGACCTCGAAAGTCAGCACCAACTCGACTGAAAGACAGCCCAAAGTACATGCACTGTCCTAAAATGGAGTCTAGTCTTTCACCGACACCCATCATTAGATCCTGCTCCAAAGTCGCCAAGAATTCAGAGATTTTGTGAACCACCCATCCATGAAATAAAGATGCTTCACTTACAGCATCATCCTTCTTTGTACTCAAAAGTGGGTCATCATCAGAGAAAATTGCTCTATACTGTGTAATGATGTCAAAGAGGTGTACTCGACTGGTCTCTATTGTTTTTGTGATATGGGTGTAAGGATCTTCTCTTGGTATTGCATTCAACATTCCCTGGAACCATGTATTCCTGGCCTGAAGAAACTTGATTCGAAGCTCAGTTTCCGTGAATACATCCATCCTTCGAATGTAACCAATCACACGTAAGCAGGCAGGAAGCTGGATGTTGGTTCGCAGTTGTTGGACGAGTTGATTTAGCATTAGCTGGGTGGAACCCCTCACCTCGGATACTATTGTTGCTATGATGGAAATAGTGCCATGTTTTTTCTCCAGCCGTTTGACATGTGCCGCAAGTTCCAGTGCCTCTTCGTAGTAACCATTTCTTACACACGTGTCCATTAATTGTGGCATCTCTAGGATTTCCAGGAGCTGTGTGTGACGCTGTAATGTTAGGTTGTTCATCCGACGACTAGCGTTAATGTCTTGGGCTTTCTGCATTACGCCATTGCATTCCTCACTAAATAGGGGTAATTTATCCATCAAGTCTTCAACATGTTTCTCCACTATCTGAAAATCTTTGAAGATATCTCTGGAACATTCAGCGGTCTGTATAAAGGTTTTGTAGTGCTGAAAAGCCAGATTTTGGGTGGCTTGCAAAATTTCGTTCTTTTCCTCTGCAAGATTATCGGGTTCGAGTGATAGCTTTTGGACCCCATAAGAACTTAACTCACTGAGGTACTGCAGAAATTCCGAGTTCTCTTGCCAGTTCTCCGGAAAAGAATCTTTAAAGATCCCGGCGAGAATGTTTTCGTCTTCCACGTCCATCGTATTACTTTAACCGGAAGTAATTGAAGGGCTGGGTAAAAGGAGTTGTATAAAATTAAGAGAGTTCTTGATAATGTAATAAGGATGTCTTAGATTAACGAGGCATTTCGATTAATATTCTTCTTAAATTAAAAGGTAATTACAATGATTTTAAACCATCTAAAGATGGATAATCATCTCATTACCAAAAGCTGTACTGTACAGTGGCAGATTAGAGCCCCCCTTTTGTTTTCGTCAAAAATTTACAAGAAATAATTTGAGAAAACCCAGATTTAGCACCCTAAATGGCTAATGCGTAGACCCTATTTCCGGAAATCCTGGATCCGCTATTGCTGTGCACTTTTTCAGTCTATCCGTCCGTGTGTAAACTTTTCACATTTTCGACTTCTACCCCAGACCACTGGACCAATTTCAACCAAACTTGGCTGAAATCATCCTTTAGTCAAGGTGATTCAAGTTTATTCAAATGAAGGGCAATGCCCTTCTCCAAGGGGCGATAATAGCGAAAAAGTAAAACTACAATGACAAATTTTAAAAATCCTCTTCTCCAGCAGGCCAATTTCAATGCAACTTGGTACAAATCATCTTTGGTAAAGAGAATTCAAGTTTGTTCAAATGAAAGGCCATACATCCTTCAAAGGGGAGATAATCACAAAATGCAAAAATAGGGTGGGGTTCTTTAAAATCTTCTTATCAAGAACCACTGGGCCAGAAAAGTTCAATTTCAGATTCCTGTTTGTAAAAGTCATTGCCCCCGGGGGTAGGATGAGGCCACAATAGTTTTAAATAAAATCTCTAAATATGAGCCAAGGTGACTCAGGTGAGCAATGTGGTCCATGAACCTTTTGTTTCTGATATGTTTATATAAAGGACCACCAAGTAAAAGTGTTTTTCATCTTCAACACTTGTTTTACAATGGGAGCAAAGTGTATTTTCGCTAAGAATGACAGGTTTACAATCTCTGTCTGTATCTTTATATAACTACCCCGTGGGGATCCGGGTTGTTAGAATAGATCCTCAGTACCCCTTACTTGTCGTAAGAGGCAACTAAATGGGGCGGTCCTTCGGATGAGACCGCAAAAACCGAGGTCCCGTATCACAGCAGGTGTGGCACGTAAAAGATCCCTCCCTGCTCAAAGGCCATAGGCGCCGAGCATAGGCCTAAATTTGCAGCCCTTCACCGGCAATGGTGACGTCTCCATATGAGTGAAAGATTCTCGAGCGGGACGTTAAACAATATTTAATCAATCTTTATATAACTGATGTGCACTTATTCTTTGTTTTGTGAGATAAGAGCGCAGGTCTCCTTTCAATTGGAAAACACAGTGGTTGTATATCTAGTTTTTGGTGTTTTTTTTTTGTTTTGTTTTTTGTTTTGTCATCATAATTAAGTAATGTACTATAGTTTTCCACATTAAGTGTTATTGATATTTTGTAATTCATCAAAGATTTTATTTGTGATTTGTAAACGAAGAAATCACGAAGGTTAGAACCAAATATTTTCTTTGCTGTTTCACAGTTAATATTCAATTTTCTTTGTAATTGTTTTTTAAAGCTTTGCCAACATTTAAAAAAAAAATAATTATTGGCCAACGCTGTATCTTCCAAGAATGCATTTTTAAAACCAAGATTATCATTATTATTTGATTTTGTCAGATTTCCCAATCTGGAAAAGAAACCTAATTAAATGCGAGCTGAAATATTTTGACATGTAAAGTTAAATATCAAAAATGTTGAAATTTATATTGAAATCGGAGATATAAAATTCTGATAAGTTTGTTAAAATTGGAACAATGATCGATTCATATAGTTTTAACCACAATTTGGGTGAATTGATTGATTGAGGTGAGAGGCCTTGTGATTTTGAGCCCGATGCTCTAACCACTCGGCCACGGGGGCCCTTATTTGGGTGAAAGATCATAGCCAAAGGGAAGTTTAGATCTTATGCAGGGAAAAGTAAGCTTTTCTATGGCTAGCTGCAAGATCATCACAAGCCAAGGTATTGGTACTTATCTATGATATCTAAAATAATATTGTTATAATAAAATCCATAGCATTTCTTTATCTTCCTTGTTGAACAAACCTTAACTTCCACCCCCCCCCCCCCCGATTTTACATGCAGCTACCATTCTGAACGATATATTTGAAAGAACGTCTATATACAATATAGAGGGTCCTCTACTGATTCTGATAATAAAATAAGGTAATAAAAAGGTTATATCATCAAACGATTACTTTATCAAAATAATAATGAAGTTGGAACTGCACATTAAATCAAAATTTCTTAGTGTTAATTCAATATTAATCTTTAAATTATGCAGTCTTTTCACCGTGTTTCAAATTCTGAAAAGATTTAAATTTTTGATCTATGCGTGCATCCTGTTTGTTTGCCTTGATCCGCCCCTAGTTCGCAGCCTTTGCGCACTGCATAATACACATTGTGGAAAGATTCGTCATGTGACCAAAATACGTCACAAATTTTTCCTACGCGAAGTATATGCATTCCTTTTCTTATCAGATTATTTATTAGTGTATCACAGAAATAATACTTGTGTTTGAATATTTTGGAGAATTATTGAAAAAGTGACTACTGAAATTCATTCGATTACCATGTCTTAGAGGTACTCCAACTGTGACGTCAAAAGTTTTGAATATTCATAAGCTGCTTGCTCCTCAAGAAGGTGTGTGGAGCAGGAGGACTGTGAAGACTTCGAAGCGATAAAAACGTTGACCAAGTTAACTCTCTTCGAACTTAACACTCATGTATTTGATGAAAGAATACTCCAGCGTGGTTTGACATTATCGTAAAGGGAGAATTATAAGAAGGCCATTTTCTTGATAAGGATCCGAGAGGATTGCATTTGAGGTCGCCATTTTTCACAAAGGAAATGCCAACTATGGCTCAAATCACGGACACGACAGGTGCCACTTTTTATTTGCATTTCTGATATTATTATTCATCATTGTTTGTGTGTATTGCATTATTATTATAAAATTATGTAATATCGCCAGGAAATTCTTTTTTCCAACTCTCGTCTGGAGACTCACGAGTCGCCACACTTGTAAGTTGTTGGATATAACCGGGGACCAGAATGTCAAATGTCCACATCTTTTTGTGTTTGCAAATTAATGGAAATGATGAAGTTAAGTACATACACGCACGGTTTGTTGCCCTGCCCAATTGGCCTCGAATTAAGTATAGATCTACAGAATGAAGACCATGGTTATGGTAAGAACCACTCGGACTATGCAAACTAAGTCTTGTTACATATGTGAGAATGACCCCCCCCCCCCCCCCCCCCCCCCCCCAAATACCACCACCACCTAAAAAAAGTCTTCAGTCAAAGTGGATATGAGGAAGTAACAGTGCATCAGAGTTAGATGTCGTGCAGGATTGTCAAGTAAACACCAAGTCCCACACTTGATCTTCAAAGTGTTTTTCTTAAGAATTACCACTGAATTTCAGCAATTTCACACACACACCCCCTTCCAAAATAAAAATCTTCAAAATTCTTAAAGTGGTGTCGAAATTTCCAAATTCAGTAAACTGATTAAAGTTTAATTTCAACTTTATTAAACAAATTTTGTAATGGATATTTTAAGTATGAACTACTATTGCATCAATAGTGTCGTGTGAAGAGAAAATGTTAGATAATTGTAAGATGTTTTTGTCATTTAATCACCCTGTACAATTAATTTTATGACATGCCATTTCAAATGTAGAATAGGCTGTGATGATGAAAAGAATATCAAAAGTTGTGTAAGCTTTTATTCATGGATGTGTTCAGCTTTGAAAAATTCAAATATCTATCTAGAAGTGTAAATTTTTCCTCAACAATTCCAGTGAACATAGTTTGCATCTGTAAACCTAACTGTAACAACCTTTATATATTTAGACAGAAATTTCGTCTTCCTTTATATTGTAAGTAATGAAAGACTTGTAAGTAAATGTGTATGTAACAAATTGTAGCAAAGATGTGCTTTACTTCCAATATTAGTGGGACTAGCTTTCTATGTCTTGGGATATCAGTGGAAATGTTAATTTTTAAGTTCCTATGCTCTGTATTATTGCCTGTCCTCAGTAAGTTGGCCTTTGTACTTTGTAGGTTTGGCAGAACTGGCCCATCAAGAATACCAGGCAGGGGATTATGATAATTCTGAGCAGCATTGTATGCAACTCTGGAGACAGGAACCAGACAATACTGGTGTTCTACTTCTCCTCAGCTCCATACACTTCCAGTGCAGGCGTTTAGAAAGGTACACCATAAGGAAAAATACAGGAAATAACATACAGAGTCAGCGGTTTTTTTCTTTATATAACTGGTACCAATAAACGGTGCCATTCACAATGCCAAAATACATGGATTTTTCCCAATTTTGAGACTAAAAATTCTCAGTTCACTTGCTGAAAAACAGACCGCTGACATTGTAATTCTTAAATGTAGTACGAGTTAACAAAAATGTTCACTTTTGGGGGGCACTTCTGGTATTAAATCGAAGTACAGATCATGGCAGATCGTGTGTTTTAGAGCTACAACGATTCTAGAACGAGTCTATGACGATTCCTGATATCTTACAACTGCAAACATTACCGTAAAAATTGAAGAATGATTCTTGCAGAAAAATTACATCTTGTTTTCTTCTTTATTATTTTTTTCCTTTAGTTGAAATCATTTGCTGATACTTTGGTAGAAAATTCCCATTTTGTTCTATTCTGACGCTATTTTTCCCAATTGCATGGGTACCCGTAGTAGTGGGTAGAAAAAAAAATCCGCTGAGAGTTGTTGATAATGACAAACTTTATTGAGGATCATATGTTATGATAATGATTATTATGAGTTTATGTGGTTTTAAAGTATTTCATGTTTGAATTTTGTGTTTGTAACCATTACTCGGGATATTACTTTAAATTAAAGATATTTTCAGAGATTTTGCCTTGCATAAAGTCATTTAATTTAATGTGTTTGTGCAGGTCAGCCTATTTCAGTCAGTTGGCCATTAAACAAAACCCCATGCTAGCAGAGGCATACTCCAATCTGGGAAATGTATTCAAGGAACGAGGCCAGCTACAGGAAGCACTGGAGAATTACAGGCATGCCGTCCGTCTGAAGCCAGATTTTATTGATGGTTATATCAACCTAGCAGCTGCACTAGTAGCAGCTGGAGACATGGAGCAAGCCGTGCAGGCTTATGTCACAGCTCTACAGTACAATCCGGTAAGTTTTGTTTGTGGTCACAGTACAATCTGAGAAGTCTTTGTCATGATCCCAGTACAATTTGGCAAGTCTCTTGCTTGTGGCTACAGTCCAGTAAGTCATGCTCGTGGCTACAGTACAATCTGGTAAATCTTGCTTTGATAATCAATATGGGGATCAAGGTTAGCTATTTATGCACTGCTTCAAACATTGCAGTTGGATTAAAAGGATGTTTTTATTTAATTTTAAATTTATGGAGTTTTTCACAGTAAAATCATTTGTCCAGTTAAGACAATTTACTTGTCTGTGTGTGTGTGTTTTTTTTGGTTTTTTTTCCATTGGAACTGGATAACAGTTAATGTTAAGCTCTTATAGTTTCAGTTCAATCAGGTTATTGTACGAATTGCAGCTAATTTCGACTAGATGAATATCCAACAGTTTTATGATAAAACCTTGTTATTTTTGGTATTTATCACATAGACAAGCAAATAAACATTTTCTGTTAATAATTTCATTAATTGTAAAGATAATTTTTAGGTGAATTTCGGTATAGATTTTATTAATTTGTGTGTTTTCAGGATCTTTACTGTGTGCGTAGTGACCTAGGAAATCTGCTCAAGGCTCTAGGAAGATTGGATGAAGCTAAGGTATGTATTGCATCAGTTCTACATTAAGCGGTATGACAGCTGATCGGATACCTTGGTTCTGTGATTGTTAGTTTTGTTGATCTGTAGATACAAATGACTTTCAAACGAAGACCTCTTATGGAGGAAGATATTTCATTTTGCAAATAAGCAGGAATAGTAAATTTTGATATGAAGTACTTTAATTCATACAATTGTTTAGAGATCATTTCTAAAGGAAAATTTTTAATTATGTAGATACATTTTTTTTTTTTTTTTTGGTTTTTTTGTTGTTGTTTGTTGTTTTGGTTTTTTTCCTTTGCTAGAATTTTGCAAAATGAAAGATATCTTGTTAATTTTCTTTCCATTTAGATGTGTGATTAGGTATGAAGATGAAATGCTCACATTGAAACAGAAGGAATTAAAAACAAATGTGTCACAGTGTTGTAAAATGTCTAAACCTGAAGGCTCTATCCAGACTGTACTTCTCTGACTACAATTTCAATGTGGAGTTTATCTTTATAGCTATGGAATGCAGCTGCCGATTGGTAACAGCCAACCAACTTGATGATGCAAAACATTTCAATACATTGCTGTTCTCGTCAGCTTCACCTTTTCTTTTATATCATGCAGTTACGTAAAGTTTCATAAAAAGTACTTAAAATCCTTACAAAATATTGAAATGTTTTGAAATGTATTTATGTTGCATAAGGAAAGTCATTTGTATCTTAGCTGTGTTTTCTGTGATAAATAATTTTGTGATGATTGTAAGATGTAGACATGTAAAATTAATAGAGAAGTTTTGCCAAGATTATTACAAAATCTTTGCAAAAGAAGAGCAGTTAAATGTTGACATGATATGGAAATTGACTTGGTTTTGACATGTTTTTCTTTTTGTTACTAATTACCACTTATTTTGCCATTAATCTGAGCATTTTCTTTATAATTTCTGTAATAGTATACGAGGTACCACGCCTCCATCCCGGGACAGCAGCTGTAAATGCTACACCTGGTATGACTCTTTATGGTAATTATTGCCAGAAAAATTTGGTGTTCTAGTGATAAACTGGAGGTATTGTATACTACATGTGTATGTAGTCTCAACTCTTATAAAAAATCCTGTAATAAAAAAATTCTCAGTGTGATTACAAAATTCAATGACATCTTTTTCAGAAAAAAAGACAAAATCTATTTATAAACTTTCTTTGTTTGAAAAAAAAAATCCATCTCTTCCATGGCCCAGATCTGCGCGCGCCCACGTCCTGTCGCTGCGGCCGCAAGCGGAACACATCCTTTTGACAGACTTGTCAGTCAATGTTTAGTGTCTGTGATTACTTATGAATATATGATATTAGCATAAAAAATGTTTGATGGGCAGACTTGTCAGAAGGGTTGTTTGTTTACAACTAGTTTGATTCCATGAAGTAGTCGAGAATTGACCGACAGTTGACAAACATGTTCAGGGTTTACAAGGGCATAATACACAAGTACTAAAGGGAGTTGCTCCCAGTGTCATATGTCTAATAGTCCTGACTGCTTCAGTCTAATGGTGTCTGATATCCACATGCCTGCATATAAACTGAAATCTGATGCTATATTGATTAAATGACTGATTTTCAGTCAGTACTCTGAAAGTAAATAATACATTGTCTTTGCGAGATGAAAAGTGCATGTTGATATCAGGGATCAAATTTTTTGTTCAAACTGTTGTAGGAATTTGCGCATATGCTGTTCGCTTCCGCTGCGCGAGCTATTGCGCGGAATCTGTAAGTTTGATGGTTGTATGAGATTTTGTTCTTTTTTCCTTCAATTTAGACATGTTATTTAAAAGCAATTGAGACCCAGCCAAATTTTGCTGTAGCGTGGAGTAACTTGGGATGTGTTTTCAATGCACAAGGAGAAATCTGGCTAGCTATTCATCACTTTGAAAAGGTACACTGTGTAACAACCAATTAAAATATTGTTTCTGTTCATTCAGCTAACTGAGTAATCATGGTAATTGTGACTGACCAGAGAGTTATGTTTTCCTTTTTTGTCCTTTGTGCTTTTAACACCTATTTTAAAAGCTACTTGAGTCCTATTGATTTGGGGAAATTTATTGTTATTTTGGAATATTGGGAATTTTTCAACGTTGAATTCATCCACAAGTACAACATAATATAACTATTGATTTGTTTGTTTGTTTTATAATTCTCTTTTTTCACAACTTTTTTCCATAATGCTTTGAATTATGCAACATGGCATGTACATGTATATCAATAAATCAACATTACACAGGGTTCTCTAAATGCTTAATAAAATGACAAAAATATCCTATGGTAGTTTTCTATTTTTCTCCCAATATGTCTTTGATTCAGTAGTTAGTCATACTTGCAATATTTGTTGCCAGATTAGCTTTATAATTTGAAATAAACTTTGCTCACATCATTCCTCTGGGACATTTTGACACCAATTTGGGAATTTTTGTGAGGGGAAACTGCTAAAATTTGATAAAAAATTTCAATGTATGAAAAATACTGTTGGAGTAACTCTTATTTTGTTCTGTTTCAGGCTGTTGCATTAGATCCAAACTTTTTAGATGCATATATAAATTTAGGAAATGTATTGAAAGAAGCGAGGATATTTGACAGGTAAATATTTGAAAAATTTGAATTCGTTTTTAAAGGTTAACTGACAGTGAAGTGCTTTCTATCCACCTGAGGCAGAGCATTTTTTGTCAGGTGTGTGAATGTCTAATGCAGGCTGTGGTTTGTTTACAAACATTGAGTTGAAATCCATAAATAGCTATATCGAGAAGACACTATCTATATCCATAAGGACACATGGTCTTTGCACAGTGTATACATTTAAAGCATTGTTCATTGTTGCTGTTGATTTTTATGAGACATTAAAGTGAGTTTAACAGTATATACACTAAGTAATACAATGGTGAGACTTGTGATCCGTGGGTGTGATGTATTATTTCTGTTGTCTGTGAGTAATACAATGGTGAGACTTGTGATCCGTGGGTGTGATGTATTATTTCTGTTGTCTGTGAGTAATCTACTTCCGTTGATTATTTCAGAGCTGTGGCAGCCTACCTTAGAGCATTAAATCTGAGTCCTAATCATGCTGTAGTGCATGGAAACCTAGCCTGTGTGTACTATGAACAGGGGTAGGCATGTTTGTATTCTCTCTTTAAATAACCAGTATGTTTGCTGTCTTTTTGGCATAGTACAGTAGTTGGCTGCACCATGCTCCAAAAGATATTTCTCCACACATTCAAGTGTTTGGTATTGAAGTGTCTGATTAAGGAAAAATTCCCTGAAGTATATATGTAAATGCCAGTTAAAGATATGATTTTCTGGGTGATATACAACTCCACTGTTTGTGTCTCGTGGTTTCAGACTGATTGACCTTGCCATTGACACCTACAAACGTGCCATAGAATTACAGCCCAACTTCCCTGATGCCTACTGCAACCTTGCTAATGCACTCAAAGAAAAGGGCAAGGTGGGTATAAACTACAAAAATTGATCATCAGTTTGATAGCTGGGAGTGAATTTTTTGTTCATTCCTTTATGGTTATTTTGTATGTTCAATGTGGATTAAGAACACAATCTACTTTGGCAATCAGAAATGTTTGGAGTTTTACGATGTGTGTATGAATGTGTATTTCTGTTTAATTGTATCACACTATTCAACCTAGGTGATCGAGGCTGAAGAATGCTATAACACAGCTCTGAAACTGAGTCCAACACATGCCGACTCCTTAAATAACCTAGCTAACATTAAAAGAGAGCAAGGCAACACAGAAGAGGCAGTCAGGCTCTACCTCAAGGCATTAGAGGTCAGTCGCAGAAAATGCTGATATACACCATTTAGGACAAAACTGCTGTGCACTTGTCTCTTATGCAGTGGAATGGAAGTAAATGTGAACTCTGTATATTTGTAGGTGTATCCAGAATTTGCTGTCGCACATTCCAATCTTGCCAGTGTTTTACAACAACAGGGAAAATTACATGAAGCCTTAATGCATTACAAGGAAGCAATAAGGTTTGCATTTAAAATCTACAGTAAACACTTGAAATGCAGTAAACCGAGTTTTATTCACATGTGAGAAATTTTAGTGAGGCCTGCGAATATTTCTTTCCATGAATCAGTTCATTAATGTTCCTTGTACTCTGTTTAAGATAATTTGGGTTGAAAAAAATTGGCCACTGCGAGCCAGTTAGATCATTATTAGTACTAGAGTTGAAGTTCGGTATCTCGAACACCGATATATCGAATACCATAGATATGTCGAAGTGATTCTGATGTCCCAACAACTTATTAAGTATTTTACCCTCAATATCTTAAATCTTTGGATATCAAAAAAAAAATTCTCGATCCTATCGAATTCGAGATGACGAGGTTTGACTGTATATGATATAAAGTTGATTTGAATAAAAATTGGTTTATAGAAGCTGGGAAGTAACATTTGCTAATGACCACACAATGTTTTGTGGAAACATAGATTTGCAGGATATAGTCTCACGTGGGTGTAAATGTTAGCTTCTCATATTTTTCGTAAGAATTATTGTTTTTAGTAACAGTGTGGTTTCTATTGTGATGGTGTGTAACAGTAGCTCTTTGTTGCAGGATTTCTCCTACCTTTGCTGATGCTTACTCCAACATGGGGAACACCCTGAAGGAGATGCAAGACATCCAAGGGGCGCTGCAGTGTTATACCAGGGCCATACAGATCAATCCAGCCTTTGCTGATGCTCATAGCAACCTAGCGTCTATACACAAGGTAGAGTAATAACACTACAATCTGATGTCTTCTCACAAGATACAATACAGCAGAGTTATCTACTGTCTATTCACAAGCTTGAGGGTATACTTAAGAACTCTGCAAAAATTTTACAGAATTGAGAAAAAGTTCTAGTAATGGCATTTATGAGAATGTTAATAAAATTAAAATTTTTAACATATTGTAGGATTCTGGAAATATCCCAGAAGCCATAGCCTCCTACAGAACTGCACTGAAACTGAAGCCCGATTTCCCAGATGCCTACTGTAACTTGGCACACTGTCTCCAGGTCTGGAATATTAAATACCTTCCATTGAGCCTATCTAATTTATTGGAAATACATTTACTTTTATTATGGTCGTGAAAAAATTGAATCTTTTGATTCTTTGGTGAAAATTTCATTGATCTGACAGATCTCCCTTTTCAGTATATTGATAAAATTAACCATTATAAAGTAGATTTTGGTTTGATGCAGGGATACCAGAGAATCTGATCCTATATTCTTGGGCTGTGTGTTAATTTTGTAGCGTGTTTTAATTTTATGCAGATTGTATGCGACTGGACAGACTATAGCTCTCGTATGAAGCGACTTGTCCACATTGTGAAGGACCAGCTAGCCAAGAACCGCTTGCCATCAGTTCACCCCCACCATAGCATGCTGTACCCACTGTCTCACAAAATGAGGAAAGCTATTGCTGCCAGGCATGCTAATCTCTGTCTGGAGAAGGTAGGTGGATGAATTCCTTTAGTTTTTTCTCGAGTGTGTGTCTGTGGGCAGGGAACTAATCAGCTACTTATATGTCCCAATGTTCAAACTTATTTTATATATCCCAGAATGTGTCTTGACAAGTCTGTAGTTCCTGCAATATTCAGTGATTTTTTTCTTTAAAAATCTGATTTGTCTAAAAAAAACAAAAAAAACAAAACAATTTCAAACATGTATCTATCTTGTAAGTAGGACATATTACTCTAAACAATCTACTGATGCTTTCTTTTGCACAGATTAATGTGTTGCACAAACCAACCTATGAACATCCCAAGGAGGTGAAGGAACCTAAAGGACGGCTGCGTATTGGCTACGTTAGTTCAGACTTCGGAAACCATCCTACCTCCCATCTCATGCAGAGTATCCCGGGCTTCCATGACAGAGACAATGTAGAGGTATGCAGTGGGAATGTGATATGATATTGTCTTGTTTGTTTGATCATACTTTTAAACAAATGTACTGTATTTCTACCATTTAAAGTATGTGAATTGAAATGTTTATGGCCTAAATTTCCTGTGAAATGCATTTGCACTTGTAATTAAGTATAATAAATTGACATTCTGAACTTGAACCACAGATTATTTGGACCTTAAAAAACTTTATGATATAAAAAATAGGAATGCATAAACACTTCTTTTGACAGATTTTCTGTTACTCCCTGAGTCCTGATGATGGAACCACCTTCCGTGCTAAGATCAATGCCGAGGCTGAACATTGTATAGACTTGTCACAGATTCCATGCAACGGCAAAGCTGCTGACAGAATTTATGCTGATGGAATCAATGTCCTGGTGAACATGAATGGATACACCAAGGGAGCCAGAAATGAACTGTTTGCTCTCAGACCAGCTCCCATTCAGGTAAAAAAAATTTACACTTCCCATCAAATGCATCTCAGACCAGCTCCCATTCAGGTATAAAAAAACAAAAATTACACTGCATGTCAAATGCATCTCCGACCAGCTCCCATTCAGGTATAAAAAAACAAAAATTACACTGCACGTCAAATGCATCTCAGATCAGCTCCCATTCAGGTATATAAAAAAAATTACACTGCCCGCCAAATGCATCTCAGACCAGCTCCCATTCAGGTATTATAAAAAACGAAAATTACACTGCCCTTCAAATGCATCTCAGACCAGCCCCCATTCAGGTATAAAAAAACAAATATTACACTGCATGTCAAATGCATCTCAGATCAGCTCCCATTCAGGTATAAAAAAACAAAAATTACACTGCACGTCAAATGCATCTCAGATCAGCTCCCATTCAGGTATAAAAAAAAAATTACACTGCCCGCCAAATGCATCTCAGACCAGCTCCCATTCAGGTATTATAAAAAACGAAAATTACACTGCCCTTCAAATGCATCTCAGACCAGCTCCCATTCAGGTATAAAAAAACAAAAATTACACTGCACGTCAAATGCATCTCGGACCAGCTCCCATTCAGGTATAAAAAAACAAAAATTACACTGCACGTCAAATGCATCTCGGACCAGCTCCCATTCAGGTATAAAAAAACAAAAATTACACTGCCCTTCAAATGCATCTCAGACCAGCTCCCATTCAGGTAAAAGAAAATCTGAGAGCAGCTTCCAGTAAGGTCAGTCATCTCAATGCTATACACACATTTGGGACCACTGCCTATTCACATAAATAATCTCACTGCTCTTCAAATGCATCTAAGAGCAGACCCCATTTCTGGAAATGAACTTGACAGATTATAAGACACATTGATAGAGCTTGCTGTATTGTGATAGGAGAAATAATCACGCTTATCTACACACATGTAAAGAGTGAAGATGTATTATGATAGAAAGAAGGATTTTGCTCATAGACACACCTATAAAGTGTGTTGTATTACGATAAAGAAAGTGATGTACATGTGTTTTTAAGGACTAGGTTGATGCAGATCAATTGTGTAAATTTTACATGTATTTTGACTTGGGTTTGGTAGGTGATGTGGCTAGGCTACCCAGGAACAAGTGGAGCCACATTCATGGACTACATCCTGACAGATGAAGTGACCTCACCTCTAAATCTAGCAGAGCAGTACTCGGAAAACCTGGCTTTTATGGCCCACACCTTCTTCATAGGAGATCACATGCAGATGTTTCCTCATCTCAAGAAGAAGATTTTGGTAGAGGTGAACGGGAAGGTGTCGGACAACAACATCATATTGAATGGGGTCAATCTGGAACCCCTCAAACAGAGTGGTATTCTCGAGGTCAGTATTAACTTAGTATTCAACAGTATTGATTTAGAACCCCTCAAATAGAGTGGGCAGCTGAAGGTCAAGGTTCAGGGTTTATATATCACTTAAACCATCTTTACAATTCCATAAATTTATATAAACATGGGGTATTAATAAATCAATCGTCTTAACAGTTTCAATTTATCATTAGAAACTGAAACATCCAATTAATGCCAAGGTCAGTGTTGAAATATTTATTTTGGATATAATTTGGTAATGGAAAGACATGTTTTCTTATTTCATGTGAAACTTGTATACCAAGAAACGTGTTCATGGCGATAGATGCTACAGTAAATGCATTTAGATATTCTAGCAAGATTATTACAAGCTCGTTTGATGAGGTGTGTCGTGATCATATGATCAATCAAAGGACAGATGTAAATTAAAATGCTCAAGGACGTAGATTGTGAAAGTTTGATAGGAGCGAGAACTTTGTAGTGTGTGTATCTTGGATACACAAGGCTGGATTAAGATTATTTGGAAGAATACAATGTTGAAATACAGAGTTTTTGTGAAGCACAGTGAAATTTGGGGTCTACTGTTTATCTGTAATACCATAGAACTAGGAAGGATTGAACATGATTTTTGTGTCAAACGGAGTGTATACATTTATCACTGATGCTGTAGCACACTTAATCCAAGGTAGATCAAGTTTGCACAATGTCACTAGAGAAAGGTTGAACATGTTCCATTTTGAATAAGCATTGGAAGTGGGGATGGGGGTTCTTTTACGACAGCTCTAGTATCGGTTCCATTTAGATTTAAAAACTCTGCAGTAAGAATAAGATGATGTAACAAAAATGTTCTCTCACTTGTAGACGATTACGTACACTGCTGAACACGGAGAGACCACAGATAACAATGATGGAAGCCCTGCCCAGGTGACGTTTGAATACATGTCTCTACCTGTAGAACCCATCCTGCAGACCATGACACAAACAGGGCTCTCTCATTCGTGTATTAACGATGTCATTATCCAAAATGGAGTCACCACCAACCAGGTACACCACGAAATACATATTCTTGGCTTTAGATATTTTTACCAGTCAGAATCCACTGCACATGTATATTCAGTTTAAAAATATTGAAAAGGATCTTTTTGTCTGCAGTTAGGTTAAACACATTTGGATGAAATTTATGTATTAAATTGATTTTTGTTTTATTATTATTTAGGCTTGAGATAATGTTTGTTATAAAAAAAAAAATTGAGGTTGTTTTCTTTATTTTTACAAGACAAACAACAAGGCTGCTACTGGGGAAGAAATCCCCCAAAACATCATCATCAGTGCCCGGTCGCAGTACGGCTTGCCTGAGGACGCAGTAGTCTACTGTAACTTTAATCAGCTCTACAAGATTGACCCTCAGACCCTCCACATGTGGATTGAGATTCTGAAGCAGGTCCCAGATGGGGTACTATGGCTACTGAGGTTCCCAGCAGTGGGAGAAACTAATGTACTACAGACAGCTGCCAATGCTGGACTGTCCACAGGCCGCATAATATTCTCCCCAGTAGCACCAAAGGTATGATACTCATCTTTTCCACCAATCCTCAGTCAACAAGTTGTGTAATTTTTACTTGTTCTAGAAACACTCGCAGAAGATTGAATCATCCATATATGCAATAGTTTTATGTTGCGTAGGAATAACACATCAGAGTAATCTAATATGGATGGAAAGTGGAGGATATTTACTATATTTTGAAATTCGAAGTTCCAAATTTACCGTATTTAGTTAAAAATACAGTTTTAGTAGAAAATGATATGAAGAAAAAACAAATTTAAAAACCGATTCAAGACTTGTAGAGCAGCAGTTGAAACATAAACCTACTGAGGTACCCAGCTAGGCAATGATGTATATGTGATATTTATATTTTCATTCAAATTTGGAAAAAAAAGTCTGCCATCATGGCACTGTAGTATCCTCCTTAAATTCATACATATTCCATCTGTAGGAGGAGCACGTGAGAAGAGGACAACTGGCTGATGTGTGTATGGACACCCCACTGTGTAATGGTCATACAACAGGCATGGATGTGTTGTGGGCAGGGACTCCCATGGTCACGCTTTTAGGTGAGAAAAGATGTAAATCATACAAGTCTGATTTCAGAAAAGATATATACGATTATATTATAATATGTATTCATATGTGACATTATGTACAATTCTTTGACGGTTGAGGTTTTTAAAATTGGTAGGTGAAACCCTTGCTTCGAGAGTGGCATCTTCACAGCTAAACACGCTAGGATGTCCAGAGCTCATTGCCAAGACTAGTGAGGATTACATCAAAATTGCTGTCAGGCTGGGTGCAGATAAGAATTAGTAAGCATTCTATCATGTACAATCTCATTCTACCACAAGGATGATTTACCTTGATATATATTACATTACTTCCCAGCATTTATGAAAGATTTATATGAAAATGTTAAAAGAGATGTAAATATTGCGTATCTGGAAAATACCTATACACACGTAAATGATTTGACATATTTGTAATGTAGAAGAATGTACACTCCATCTCCAAAAATGTTAATAACCACCAAGCAATTTCTGACCCTGAAACCTGAAAAGTTTTGATGTTTGGAGCTATGTGATTGAGTAAACAAGTAAATTATTTGTTTCCTTTCTCAGTTTGAAATCTATGAGAGCCAAGGTCTGGAAAGCACGGATATCGAGCCCTCTGTTTAACTGCAAGACGTATGCTAGGAATATGGAGGTATTGTACAGGAAGATGTGGGAAAAATATGTTAATGGAGAGGAGCCTAGTCACATTGTGGACACCTCAAAGTTCAGGAAGACGTCATGATCTCTAGTCAACGTGATCGCCTCATCAAAGTGATCTGTGACTCTCCACGCCCATATGGAACTATTTCAGTAATGTTGAATTCCAATTTGGACTCGTCAAATTGGCATATTATTAAGGCGGATATGGTCATTACAAGGAGTACCACATCTGGACTGATCTGAGCACCGTGTTTTAAATTGCTGAAGTTTGGACCCATTCAAAGTGCAGTGTTCAAAATTGCTGATAAAATCATTTCACAATGTGTACCACGACTGGACCCTTCACAGCGCCATGTTTCTAAATTACTGGAAAAAAATTGTATTATGATTTTATACTGAGATGATCGTTATATCATGAATATTGTATATGTTCCCCTATAAATTACTGACATGGGTATGAAATGACATCTTTTTTGCACATACACATATTGATTGTATCACAAAAGTATATGCATATATTTATGGGCGATTTTTGTATAATTGGTGCAAGTATTCATGAATTTTTTAAAGTATTGTGTATAGTATACTAAGCGTGTTACTTTTTTCAGTTGACAGTGCTGTGTGATTATAAAGAAATAACTGTGTATACAGATAAACTGATCTACATTCATTGTCGGGTAAACTAACACATGTTACAATGTAAATTTGCGTATTTTATTCTGACTTGGTAAGGATGCTTTTTGCATATGTTTTTCACCATGATGACTGATTGATTTGATCCAAGAAGCAAATAGTTTTCAGATTTCTTAACTTGTGTTTTAACTTGATAGTAATTGGTTTGCATGGATTTTAAAGATTATGATCCTCTTCAATTTCTTTTTGAAAATGTTGAAAATTGTGTTAAATTATTTTTGGGTGACTGAACAAGTGAGTTTGTATCAATTGTAGTTGTAAATGGACTAGGTGAGTGTGACAGAAAAATGACCGAGAGTAAATGTTGAATCTACTGATGTGTACATATAGCCAGGCACAGTTTGACCTCCACATGGAAGTATCCGGTATTGATGGAATGATTTTATGGAATCTTTGTTAATGTCTGATAGAAATTAAAAAGTTGCAAGTGACATCTTCTGGGTCAGTGTTGTGGCAGTTAATTCTCTCGTCAAGCTTTGTCTGACAGACATATGTATAGACACAAGAACCACTGTGACAATGTCGGCCATACTTACGGCACAAAACGGGACTCGAATTTGTTCAAATGAGAAACGGGAAGAGAAGATAAATGAACCACTAGAGTGGAATGTGTGTAAAGAAGAAAAAATCGTAATAACCTCTTGACCAGAAAAACCACATACCTTGTAATTACTTTTACATACCTTCTGAACATCTTGGTACTGTTGATTTGTATTGTGGGGAGAAGGCTTGTAATTTTACATACCTTCTGAACATCTTGGTACTGTTGATTTGTATTGTGGGGAGAAGGCTTGTAATTTTACATACCTTCTGAACATCTTGGTACTGTTGATTTGTATTGTGGGGAGAAGGCTTGTAATTTTACATACCTTCTGAACATCTTGGTACTGTTGATTTGTATTGTGGGGAGAAGGCTTGTAATTACTTTTAAAGTGCGTTAAGAAATGTACATTTGATATATTGCCGCAAGTGGTTGCCGTGTTAATGGAAGTTACAAACCCTTCTCTATTGCACAGATTGAATTTAATGGGCGTACAGAGGATCTGTTGAAGTCTAAACCTTTTAGGATTTGTAATTTTCCATCTGTATACGAGTTACTGCTCAAGGTCAAATTGTGTCGTGTATCTGGACATTAAAATCCGGTAATGCTGAAGTACAAGGGGCATCCTTTATCGCTTCCGAATCGGCGGAAATATATTACTGTGTGACTTGGTTATTAATTACAGGAAATTAAAACCTGGTAAGAACAACTGTGTACAGTGGGTTTAACATGACTCCAGGGCGGGCGACAATCGGGGGTTTTTTACAAAGAAATATATTTAGAGAATCACGCCCACACCAAAACCGCATGGGTGCATGATGGAATAAGTCGGTAAACATTCTCGGGTGTGTATGCGTTTTCTTTTTATCTCCATCCCCGACATAGTCTCTCAAGTTCCCGTTATTTCTTTCTTTTTATCTCCATCCCCGACATAGTCTCTCAAGTTCCCGTTATTTCTTCATTGTACAATTGGCTTAAATATTTTTGACTAAATTATCATTCAACAAGCTTTATTGAAATTGCAATTTGCATGATGTAAAGAGTATCAAAATATTTTTCTGAGAAAATTGACACGTTAAGAACGACCAATCTTTGTTGCCCATTTGAAATGTTTAAATGAAAATGTATATCTTCTAAAAGAAAACTCTTAAATAGCTTAATATACAAGTTAACGGAGACAAAAAGGTGGCACATAATCCATTTCATATAGACATATAATTTTATGATAATGCAGAGCTGCAGCTCGTCAATGAACATTTCACTGAGACCAGTGTCTGTCGAAATGGCACTCATCAAACGATTTGGTGTTCATATCTTAAAATCGAAATTGCAATGTGAATAATATTTCAATATTCTAACCGAGTAAATTGAAAACCATATTTATGAAATTTACAACGGCCTATATTTGTTTCCCATTTGAAATCTACATCTACCAACAGGAACCTATTCAGATTACTTCTTGTGCAAAGAATCTGTGTGTAAGATGTACAATGGCCGGAGATCATTCACTTTATTTCTGTTGGAGAAAAAAATATGAGGTTCCAGCGAGGCTCGAACTCGCGACCTTCTGCGTGTTAAGCAGACGTGATAACCACTACACCATGGAACCCTCGTTAATACAAGACGCGTTATTTGTATTATGGTCAGTCTATATATTATGTAAATCGATACTTAAACAAGAGACCTATGAGGTACATCGCTCACCTTAATTGCATTTCCTCATGGAAAACAGTAACTGTGGATTGTCTGCGTTGGTCGTGGTAGTGGTGGTATTATATCGGTAACAAACTTAAATGCATACTACGTATAATGCTGCTTGCATATTGATTCAGTAACATTTTTTTCTCTTGCATTCTTCAGAAAACAATTTTCGATTATTTCCCCTTGTGAAACTTCAGTCCCACTGATAGTCCCATCCTAAAACCATGAAATCGTGCTGTGAACAAAGATTTATTTTAAAAACACAATTGTCTCATTGTAATTCTAGAGAAAATGTCAAACGTTACACTCCTTTCGTGGCCCCATCTACACCTGGGAACATATTTGATTTGACACTACAAGTATGGAGCTCATTTCAGCAATATAATTAATGCTATTACCAATTCAATCAATGCACGCAATTATTCAGATATCGGAACTATGAACAATTGGAACCCTTTAGAAAAAGTAGTTACGAAAATTATGCTTCACTTGGGCAACCCTTGCAAAGTGATGGCTAAAGTCGAATCATTTTTGATACAAATATATCTGCCCGATTTAAAGATTATTTTTCAGAAATGTAGCACGCGAAGATCCTAGTACCAAAAACATAAGCTATTAGATAACATTAGATTAAATTTCTGATTTTGGAAAGCGTCTCAATAACAGTTCGCAGCATGGACGGTGTATTTCCTCCACCGTGTGGTGTGTGGGTATTTACTCAATTTGTTAGATTTTCTTGAGTTAATTTTAAATGCAAACGTCATTTTATTAGCTGCTCACTTTTTATAAATGGTAGTGAAAATGCAAGGGTTGAACTGATGAATTAGGGCCGTAGCTGTGGGTGCGAAGTATTGTAATGTGAACATCAATAAAGAGAGAGCTAAAGTGGTGAAAGAAAGAGCTAAAGTAGTGAAAGGAACAGCTAAGTAGTGAAAGGAACAGCTAAGTAGTGAAAGGAACAGGTGAAAGGAACAGCTAAGTAGTGAAAGGAACAGCTAAGTAGTGAAAGGAACAGCTAAGTAGTGAAAGGAACAGCTAAGTAGTGAAAGGAACAGCTAAGTAGTGAAAGGAACAGCTAAGTAGTGAAAGTGAAAGGAACAGCTAAGTAGTGAAAGGAACAGCTAAGTAGTGAAAGAAACAGGTAAAGTGGTGAAAGGAAGAGCCAAAGTGGTGAAAGAAACAGGTAATGTGGCAAAAGGAATACCGAGGAGACTCGTGTAATAAACAGAAAATTCAGTGCTTTAAATATCGTTGGACATAAAACTTATTTCGTTCATGAGTCAAATTTTTAAACAACATTTTTACTCGTGCTTTTCTTAAAGTAGAACTTGCGATGTGAATAGTATCTAGATATTTTTACCGAGAAAATTGGAAAATTAATTTATGAAATAGAATGACCATTCTTCCTTTCTTTGTTTCCTGTTGAAATATATAAATAGAAATGTTTATCTACTTATATTCATATCACTTCATAAGCTAAAGAGTATACAGTGTATTAAGGCCGCATACTTTGTGCGAGAAATGTGGGTTTAAAACAGTTAGGCTTCAGCGAGACTCGAACTCGCGATCTTCTCCGTGTTTAGCAGATGCAATAACCACTACAGCACGGAACCGATTTACTTTATCAACGCATTTTTAATAGTAATTCATTTGTATTATTCTGTAATATATAAATCGATACTTATACAAAAGGCCCATCAGCCACATCGCTCACCTGAATTGCATTTCGTCGTGGAAAACATTAACTGAAAAACGTGATCTGTTCTGAATTAAGGTGTATCAGTGATTTTCTTAAATCTACGCTACTATCTATGATGATGTTTGCATATTAATTTGATAACATTTATTTCTCTTCATTTTTTCAAAAAAACCCCCAAACAAACCGATTTTCAAACCATTTTGCCCATATAAAACTTCAATCCCAACATTATCATATTTTGTAGACTTTATTAGTATTTTTACATCTGTAAAGGAATATAACATGCTATCAGAACCAGTATGGTACAATGGCAAAATAAATGTATTGTTTATAAATTCCTATATAAGATGGGGTTTCTTGTAGTTTCTAATTTATTTACAAGTTAGGGCATTTTTTTTACTGGTGAAAGCGAGGAAGAATGTGCGGAAGATAAGCGTGCTATTTTACATGCAATGCCGGAAGTGAAACTTCTGGATCCTCTTTTAGTTGTAAGACAGCGCGTCATGAGGTCATAAAGTTGTAGTTTAAAAAATGGAAGAGTTCAAGAGGAAGAAGTCATTTCTTTAAGTCTCCGTTACACAAACCTGTCTGTGAAAAATTGGACTAATATTTCAACACTGGAAATAACTGTATACTAATCTTAAATGTTTTACAAAAGACACAACCCTTAAGTGGTTTCAGTATAGAATTGCGTATAAAATTATGAGAATAACAGAATGCTTGTATTTTTCAAAGATTACGGACAACCAGCTTTGTACATTCTGTTCAATTGAACCAGAGACCATAAAACATGTACACTAAAGTTTTTCATGGTTATATTGTTATGTTTGATTGATTGATTGTTTGGGTTTTTTTTCGCCACACTCAACAATTTTTCAGTTATCTGGTGGCGTCGAGTTTTTGTAGGTGGAGGAGAGAACGCAGATACAATGCAGGGAAGAGACCACCGACCTTCCGAAAGTATACTGGCAAACTTTCTCACATATATCCGCGCGAGTGGGTTTCGAATCCGCGCCGACTAGAGGTGAGAGGCCTTGTAATTTTGAGCGCAATGTTTTAACCACTCGGCCACGGAGGCCCCCTATATTGTTATGTAACGTGCAGAGGTCTGAACACGCTCGGCGTTGCTTAACTTACGTGATCAAGATAGACACTCTATCACATCACTAGAGAAACTAGCTCACTAGCGAGGCAGTAGATGTTCCCCATATACTATCCGCTACACCCCCCCCCCCCCCCCCCCCCCTGCTCAGGGAAGCTTCGTCCCGAAGCTGAACATGTGTTCTCTCTGATCGTTTGGCACCTCATCAACGACGCCTCCGCCGTTCCCGACGACAAACACCGTCGTCTAAGGACGAAACCACATCGGAACATAGACCCCAAATCCCTGGGATTCGAAGAGACTCTACTGAAACAGGCCTACCACCAAACACCAGAGTCACTACGCTGCCACCATTTTGTAACGTGTTAGGGTTCGAACTTATTCTTCCAGGTATATGTTTGTTTGTTTGTTTGTTTTACGTCCCGTCCAGGTATACACCTTACACAAATGGTTTGGAAATCTACGAGTCAATATACACAGATATATGCAAAATTTTGTTAAGTAATATATAGATCTTAATGTGACAGATTCTAGAGTGAGGGAGATCTCTCTTTATACCGGATAAATGCAGGAGATGTTTCCTTATACCGGACAGATGTTTTTTGTCGAAGGACTCTTCATAACACCAGGTGAACGTCTTAAAAACGTTTCCCTGCTAGTATATTAGACACCGTATACTAGCTGTTAATTTCTTTACTCACCGTACCTTCGACTCTGAATAACAACGTCTCTCGCAAAACAGCAGTATTTATACTATATTATATAAAAAAATAATAAATATGAAGTCACACTTCACTCGATAATGTTCTGTATGCTTCGTCCATTCTGGTGGTCCTTTGTGATGGTCACCTCCCTCGGTCTTTTCTTGGTAACTTCAGAATAACCAGAAATTTATGTCAGAAAGACATAACGAGATTGCTAACGGTTACTAATGCCACTAGCTCCTTCCTGACCACGCAGTACTTTCGTTCAGATTTGCTTACAATCTTACTGGCATTTGTAATCACTCTCTCTTGTTTGTCTTGTGTCTGAGACAAGGCTGCCCCGATAGCGTTCTGGCTTGCATCGGTATCCAGACTGAACGGTTTGCTAACATCTTTCAAAAATTCAAATTCGAATGCTGCCTGACATTACTTTGTCCCTGAGTTGCTGCCTCGGCCAGCTGATATAATGATCGTGATGGGCAAAACTAGCTATACTTTTCTATAATAGCTGCAAAGGCCAATGAAAGATTTAACTTGTGTTTTTACTGGCTCTGATCGTCGTTTTTACAACAATCACCTTTCCCGGATCAGTTTGGATGCCATTTTCTGATATCACATGACCCAGATATATGATCTGTTTACCTAGTGTTCAGCGTCAATTCAGCTGTGTAAAGCATTTCAAAGACAAGTTGCATAGCATTTCATCGACCTTTTTTGTAGACGGTAATTGATATGAAAGATTGATGCATCATGATCAGCAGTGGTTGAATTTGATATCATAAATGTTGATATATCAGCAGTGGTTGAATTTGATATCATAGATGTTGATACATCAGCAGTGGTTGAATTTGATATCATAGATGTTGATATATCAGCAGTGGTTGAATTTGATATAGATGTTGATATATCAGCAGTGGTTGAATTTGATATAGATGTTGATATCAGCAGTGGTAGAAATGTACTTTTATGGCTTATTGTAATCCCCTTAAGAATCAAAATAGGAAAACAAAAAAAAAAATCCTAAAAATATTTTATCAAAACTTTGTATATAGTATTCAAAGATTTCATAACTTTGATTATATTTTTCGTCGGATAAAGAGCCCCGTGGGGATCCGGGTTGTTAGAATAGATTCTCAGTACCCCTTGCTTGTCGTAAGAGAAGACTAAATAGGGCGGTCCTTCGGGTGAGACCGCAAAAACCGAGGCCCCGTGTCACAGCAGGTGTGGCTTGTTAAATATCCTTCCCTGCTCAAAGGCCATAAGCGCCGAGCATAAGCCTAAATTTTGCAGCCCTTCACCGGCAATGGTGACGTCTCCATATGAGTGAACAATTTTCGAGCGGGACGTTAAACAATATATAATCAATCAATCAATCGTGGGATAAAGGTAAAAGAAAAAAAAAAAAAGAAAAATTAAAGGTTTCAGCGAGGCTCGAACTCGCGACCTTCTGCGTGTGAAGCAGACGTGATTTTTTTTTTTTTTTTATCTTTTATTTGAAGCAGACGTGATAACCACGACACTATGAAACCGCTCACTACGGCATCAAATAGCTTGTATTATTATTGATATCGAAATCGATACTTGTACAAGAGTTCCTGAGCTACATCGCTCACCTGAGGTATTGCATTTCTCTTAGAAAAATATCAAAGATAGTAAAGAGCTGCTTTGGATTGTTAATATATTTATAATGGTGATATATAAAATACCTCATTCAAAGTAAAATCTTTAATTTTATCCCAGATTAAAGGAATAGGTTGAACTTTTAAGCTTATTCCTGACTAATTTAACTCCGAGATACTTTCGGCTTATTTGTATAGGGTCTGTATCGCTCTTGCTTTCTTCACTCATGGTCGAAAGAAAACAATGATCTCAATAAATTTTGAATTCATCGACGGTAGATAAGGGAATAGGGATTTTAAGGACTAAATTCGTTGTACTAGACCAGGTGTAAAACACTAATGAGTAGTTAGATATGCACAGACCCAACAATATTGCTGGAAACATAGCGCGTGTTATGCTAACAAGACAACCACGTGGTCAGATTTTGGAAATAGTTTTGATATGCGAATTTGATAAAGTTTTTCCCCATTTAATTAATAAAATACCGCAGTATTCCAAAAAATAATTAAAGCGCTTCAGTACATTTAAATCTCAATAATGATCTGTTGTTATCCCGGGTGTCGGGATTACCGGTACCAAACTTCAATTCGCATTACAGTTTGACATATGAACCGACACTTATACAAGAGCCCCATGAACCACATTGCTCATCTGAATCGTATTTCCTCATGGAAAACATTAACTGAAAATTATCACCTGCTCCGATACTGGGAATATCTGTAACAATCTACACTATGATGATTGCTTATTTCTTTAACAACATTTTGTTTTCTCTTAGGTTTTTCAGAAAAACGAATATTTTTTTAAATATATATTCGCTATGTTAAATTTACCTGAGATCATGCCGTGAACAAATTTTGATTTACGCTACAGCTATAAAACAGAGAATATGGGAATATGGGTTGAACACATTTCATTTCATATTTAGAAGAATAATGCTACATGTTTCTCTGAAATCTGTAAAGCCCTATTCAGTGTCGAGCGCCATGTTTTAGTGTTGAATAGAGAAAAATTTCAAAGGGGGTTGGGGTTGCGTCCTAGCTAAATTTGTACCTTTTCCACTCAAGGAAGAGGGGGATTGAAGGCCTCCCAAAATGACAAAAAATATTACCTTCTTAAAAATATTCAAGCAAAGCGGGATGCACTCCCCGTAACCCCCTCCAAATTGGGCACTGTTTCTACACCTATATTTTATAGAAATATTGGGTTTTCCTAGTTCAGTGGTTGATAGGATTTTAAAAAAGTCCCTCTATCTATGTATCATCTTTTAATTATTTTATTAATCGTCTTATTAATTAATGACAATTTGAAGGGGGCGTGCCCTTCGTTGAAGTACAAACTTGAATCCTTTGGTTGTCGCCAACGTTTACGGGCGAATCACGTTTTACAAATATTCACTGCTAGTAAGAAATTGATTGTTTGTTAGTGATTTCGTTTCCTTCGAAACATCTCTACCGGACGTCAATCAATCCAATGATTTCTGATCACTGATCGTTTGTGCAAGATGACGTCGTTATCTGTATAACCATATGTTTTATTAAAAATCTTCCATCAGTACGAGACATCATTGAAATGTTGACAAAATCTGTGATTATATATCATATAATGACTGTCAGAAAATACAATAAAATAAATCAAAAATAAAATAAAACATGGTGTCCTGGTAATTATATTGGATGGAAATAGTTCAGTTGAATATTGATTATTATATGTGTGTTTGCCTAATCCCGAGGATAACCCATGAAAGGCTTATGACTTGTTTACTATGGGGTAATGTCAGACATAGACATGTAATTTTATGATAATGCAGAGTTGCAGCTCGTCAATGAACATTTCAATGAGACCAGTGTCTGTCGAAATGGCACTCATCAAACGATTTAGTGTTTATATCTTAAAATCGAAATAATAATATTTCAATACTCTAACCGAGTAAATTGAAAACCAAATTTATGAAATTTACAACGGCCTATATTCGTTTCCCATTTGAAATCTATATCTACCAACAGGAACCTATTCAGATTACTTCTTGTGCAAAGAATCTGTGTGTAAGATGTACAATGGCCGGAGATCATTCACTTTATTTCTGTTGGGGAAAAAAAATTGAGGTTCCAGCGAGGCTCGAACTCGCGACCTTCTGCGTGTTAAGCAGACGTGATAACCACTACACCATGGAACCGATGAAATTTTCAAACAGATCTTAACATATTATATTATCATCAATATAAATCGATACTTATACAGGAGGTCTATAGGTCACATCGCTCACCTGGATAACTGCAGTGCAACTCTTCATGGTGCTACTTGTAGATTGATTTAGTTTTATTTCTCTTGCGTTTTTCAGGAAATGATTTTCACTGCACATTCCCCATGTAAAACTTCTATCCTTCTGACAGTCTTATCTCCTCAAACCGCGAACAAAATTTCATTTACGCTGCAATTAACTTAGAAATTCATTTTGATATAACTTCTTTATAGAATTTTAGAGAAAAAAATCAATATTAACTTTATACTCCTTTTGTGGTCCCAACCACACCTAGGAATATAGTGTGAACACCACATGGGGACGCCTGCGTATTAATAGACGTATGACAAGTTACACTCTTGTCTTGTTTTTGAGAATAATATTTAGAGGAATAATCCTATGTATACCTAATAAAATTGTAAGCCGTTGGGTCCGGAGCAAATGTTCTTAGAAGACTCATAGAAATATTAATTTTGGTTTCCTAATTCAGTGGTTAAAGAGAATTTTATACAGCCCAATATATTTGTATTATTAGCTCACCTGATCACCTTTTGTCCATCGCTTGTCCTTCCGCTCATCTGTTCATCTGTCTTTAAACTGTTTACATTTTCATCTTTTTCTCCAGAACCACCCAGTGTCAGTTAAACTTGGTCCAAATCATCCTTACGTGACAGGACTTAAAGCTTGTTCAAACAAAGAACTTCGCCCTCCTCAAGGAGGAGATCATTAGGAAAATGAAAAAACAAACAAACAAAAAAAAAAAAAAAAAAAAAAAAAAAAACAAACAAAAAAAACCAAACACCCCCCCTTCCAAAAAAACCCCCCCAAAAACCCAAATAAACAAACAAACAAACAAAAAACCAAAACAAAACAAACAAACAAACAAAAAAAAAAATAGGGTGGGTCAATCAAAATTCCTTTCGAGAACCACTGAGCTTGACAAGTTGAAATTTACAATTTGATAAATAGGAAATTAAAAAAAAAAAATTTTGCTGTTAAGAACCATTGGACCAGAAAAGTTGAAATTTACGTGAAAGCTTCGTGAGATAGAGTATTATAATCATGGTCCCTGAAGTAGAGTGACGTCACAATAGGGGATCAAAGTTTTACATGCAGATATATACGGAAAATATTTTTAGGATCTTCTGATCAAATATAACAGAACCGTGATTAATTTATTAATTAATTCAAATTCAAGTGTGTTAAATTCTGAGGCCCCGGTTTTAAGATGGGACAACAGTAGGAGATCAAACTACAGGAAATTAGTTGTAAAAAGAGCAGCAGGACCGCACTAAATCATATCCGAATGCTTCCAAGTCACGTGAATTCAAGGTACTGTATGCCCCCGCAAGTGAAGTCGGGGGGTATATATTGTTTGTCCTGTGTGTCTAAAACTTTATCCTTGCTCATAACTTTTAAAATGTGAGTGATATGGCTCTTATATTTCATATGCATATTGCTTGTGACAAGATCATCTGTTTGTTTTCAACCTTGTGACCTTGACGTTGGAGTTTGACCTATTTCAAAAGAAACTTAACTTTTTCAATATCTCCTAAATTATCTATTTGTTGCCAAATTTAGGCCTATGCTCGGCGATTATGGTCTTTGAGCGGGGAGGGACACCTGCTGTGACACGGGGCCTCGGTTTCTGTTGTATAATCCGAAGGACCGCCCCATTTAGTCGCCTCTTACGACAAACAAGGGGTACTGAGGACCCGGATCCCGAATCAAGAGTGAAATAGATTGAAATCGAAAGAAAGAGAAATACGACCCTAGATAATTTTTGTCGTTTTCTATTAGCACCTGGAATGAACTTTCAAGTGTTGGCGGCCATTAGTTTAAAATTAATATCATAGTTAATTAGTGAGAGGGCCAAAGGTTTGTATTGCGGTCTATGGAAAATGAATTGGTATTTTTTCCACAAATATACAATCTGGTTAATATAAAATCTAAACCATAATGGTCTGATATTGGATTTCCGGACTTGATCTTCGATCTCTCGAAATCTTGATCTCTCGACGTTTTATCAAGGTATCTTGAACTTTGAGTTATTGAGACCTTCTGCGTGTGAAGCAGACGTGATAACCACTACACTAAGAAACCGCTCACTACGACATCAAATAGCTTGTATTATCATTGATATCGAAATCGATACTTGTACAAGAGTTCCTGAGCTACATCGCTCACCTTACATTTCTCTTAGAAATATATTGAAGATACGTACGTACTGATAATAAAGAGCTTTTTTGTTTCCAAACTAACATTGTTATTGTATAAAAAATAGCGATATATAAAATACCTCATGCAAAGAAAAGTATTTAATTTCATCCTAGATTAACGGATTAGGTCGAAAGTTTAGATTTATTCTTCACTAATTAAACTCTTGAGATATTTTTGGCTTATTTGTATAAGGTATTATTGCGCGTGCTTTCTTCACACGTGGTCGGAAAGAAAACAATGACGTAAATAAGTTTTGAAATCGAGTTCATTGATTGTTGATATAGGAATAAGGACTTATCAGACTAAATTCACGATGCTAGATCACGTGTAAAACACGAAAAGTTTGTTAGGGTACCTTGGTTTTCGAGGCCCTCCGATTGTGCAAGCACAGGAAGATGCTTGCACAATCGGAAGGCCTCGGGAACCAGGCTAGTGGTTAGATATGCACAGATCCATGCATTCTGGGGAAAATAGCACGTGATATGTTAATAAGACAGTTATGTGCTCAGCACTCAGCTGGTTTGGGAAAAAACGCATGTAAAAAGACAGAGAGTATTTTGAAGCTATTTTTATGCATATCTCTGCAACGGTAGGTTTTGGATGCAAATTCAATAGAGGTTTCTAACTTCTTTTTATTTATAAAATACTGCGGTGTTCATATATTTACTAAAATCTAACAAAAAGTATTAGAGCGCTCCTGTACATTTAAGTCTCGTTAATGGCGAGTTGTTATACTGGGTGGAGGGGCTTATCGGTAACAAACTTCAATTGATACTACAGTTTGACATATTAATCCATGCTGATACAAGAGGTCCATGGAACACATCGCTCACCTGTACAATCGCATTTCCCCATGGATAACGTTAACGTTGTTGTTACCTGCTCTGATCCGGGGAGTCCTCATGAAAGTCCAGTGACTTGTTTACAGTGGCTTTTTTCATTCTATGACACAGACATGTAAATCTATGATAATGCAACATTGCTGCTCGTCATTGAACATTTCAGAAAGACCGGTGTCTGTGCAAATGGTACTTTGACACCAAAGAGTCAGTCATCACTAGTATTAATGTTCAGATTTTCAAATCGAAATTGCAATGAGAATAGTATACAGATGAATGTACCGAGAAAATTGAAAATAATTTATCAATAGGACGCACACGCTTCTTCGCCCGAACGGCCAATCTTCGCTTCCTATTTGAAAAATCTATATTTACTAGCAAGTGCCTTTTTCAAATTATTTCTTGTTTAAAAGGGTCTGCATACGTTGTGCAATGGCCAGAGATGTTTCATTTTATTTTTGTTGGGATAAAAAAAAAACTTTAGGTTTCAGCGAGGCTCGAACTCGCGACCTTCTGCGTGTAAAGCAGACGTGATAACCACTACACCATGAAACCGCTTTACTTATCTTTGCATTGTTAGTAATAATTCATTTATATTATTGTTAGTCCACATATGATCAATAACAAGAGACACATCACTCACCTGAATTGCATTTCTTCATGGAAAACATTACCTGTAAATTACTACCTGCTGTGGAGAGTAGGCGTAAAACGCTTAGATCTACATTTCGTGATGATGTGTCCATATTACTTTAATAGCGCTTTTTGTTTTCCGTTTTCTAGAAAACGATTTTCAAACCATTTTCCCCATGTAAAACTTTTACCCCTCTTGCAGTTCCATCCTAAAACCCTGAGATCAAGCTGTGAACTTTGAATTCACGCTAAAATTAACATATGTACTATTCATTCAATGTATTGTCTCACTGAAATTCTAGATAAAAAAAGATCAAATTTTACAAAGACTGATTCACGCCCCCCCCCCCCCCCCCAATTTTGTTTTTCACTTTTGATGAGCAAAATCTGCTGTTTAATGTGTTTAAAAGGTTTCACAAAAAATAAGGTTATATATTATGATAGATCATGACAGAAAGTTTATTATTTGTTTGTAAACAAACATTGTTTTTCGAAGTTTTCAAAAGAAGTGGACATCGATATATATATGTTTATGATATATACTCCTAGGCACCTCATCCCACTTCTGGTATGTCCAGGGGTCCGTGTTTGTCCATCTCTCTAATTTTTATTTTCTATACTAATTAGAAATTGAATACTGTTAGTTATCTTAGCCTTTTCGTGTAGTACATTTTTTGTACTCTTTAAGTAAAATATTTCATTTCAAAAGTTAAATGTGACTGCGAAATTAAAATGCTTTAAATAACAAAATTAATATTTCACTGGTTTGTTTGTAATCATAAAAAGACTCGAGTTTTTGTTTACATAACACAGAGTTAGGTCTAAAATATTGCCCTTGTCCTTGCATAAAGAAGGTCCAAATTTTGACCGTCAACAATAAATAAATTATATTTTTAACATTTAACATTAACACCCCCCCCCCCATTTAAAAAAAAAAGACGTGAATCATTATTCTTAAAACACCACAGACTGATTTTTCAGAGAAAATCAAATACTTTCATTTATTTTTCTTGCATAATGCTAGAAATAATTAGAGGCTTGAGGGAGTGATTAGTCAACACATACCATATATATATTTTACATGATATCACTGAAAGAAGTCTGTGTGTGTATATATATATATATATATATATATATATATATATATATATATATATATATATACATATATCAGTTGTTGAATTATAATGTTGCAAGTGTCCTGATTTAAAAGTTACAATAGAACCACGGCTTCTGACAGACTCAGACAACAGATTCCACAATGTTGTACGTATTACCTTAAAAGGCCGTTTATGATACTCAGTTCGAACTTTTTGGTAAATATAAATTGCCACTATCACTACTTCCTGTTGTTCTAGTACTAACTTGCCAGATAAAACTAAAAACATACATATCAGGCGCGGATTTAGATGGGGTGGGGATTGGAATTTCCAACTGAAAGAAGACACTGTCATCTTTCACCCTAGTATCGCGTGTAATATTGCTTCATCAACTTTCTTGATCCACTTTATTCGTTCACTGGGAACGATTTCAAAATTCAAGGTCATAATATATTATGGAAATTACCGTACCACAATTTTGGGTGCAGATTTCGCATAGTCTACTATCTGTAAAACGTGGAAATTCCGGAGGCTTCGCCCTGGAACCAGATCCCAGATCCCCGGCCTTTTGGACCCCCACCCCCGATAAAAAAAGTTGGATCCGCGCCTGAATATACTCTGGTGTCATATTTTTCATAACCCTGAAAGCAAGCACAGGCTTTCTATATATAAAATAATCATGAACAGGCATCCATTTAAGAACACTAAAACTATCAACAGTAGAAGTATGAATTACTGTCACATTAATTCTGACTGCCCTTTTCTGTAGTTGAAAAGGTTTATCAACAAACACTTTGTTTTTGGCAGGGCACCAAACTGCAAAAATAATTAAAATGATCATATGTATTATAAATTGTCAATAATGCTGCATTTGGCTAAAAATTTTTGGAAACGATTTAAAATACCTATTTTCTTGCATTAAGAATCAATATGAACATACCAAGTAAGCATTCAACTATTTGTCCACCAAGACGTTCAGCAATTATCTAAGACAATGTCTACTTTGATATTAACATCGTAATTTTAATTTCATTACTTTCCATCCATTCTATAGAGTTTAAAATATCTTCTGTATGTAGCATGCAAAGATGCCATAGCTTTTAATAACATTTCAGATTGGAAAGAGATTTAAAAAAAAATTAAAAATATATCTAGGTTTCAGCGAGGCTCGAACTCGCGACCTTCTGCGTGTGAAGCAGACGTGATAACCACTACACTATGAAACCATCTATGGAGAGTTGTATAACTTGTATTGTTATTGATATGGAAAATCTAGACTTGTAAAAGGCCTCATCTGAGGAATGGTAATTCTTGAATAATATCAAAGGTATCCTACTACTGATAATTAAGAGCTTTTTGTTTCCAATCTAAACATTACATAATATAAAATACTTCATGCAAAATAAAGCATTTAATTTCATCCCAATTTAAAGGAATAATTCGAAATATTAATTTCATTGTTGACGCAGTGGTTTTTAACTCCGAGATATTTTCGAATGATCTTATTTGTATTGAAGGTAGCATTGCGACTGCATTCTTCACACGTGGTCGGAAAGAAAACGATGACGTCAATGAGGTTATCGACCGTAGATACTGGGTAAAAGATCTATCAGATTAAAGTTGTTGCACAAGACCATGTGTAAAACACTAAAACGGAGTTCGATATACACAGATCCAAGAATGTTGCTGGAAAAATACCACGTGTTATGCTAACAAGACAATCACGTGGTTAGCACTCGACTGGTTTGGGAAAGAACGCATGTAAAAATGCAGACTTTTATTTTGAAACTATTTTTATGTATATCGCGACAACGGTAGTTTTTGGATGCATATTTAATAATGACCTGTTTTTATCATGGGTGGCGGGTTACCAATAACAAATCTGACTTCACTCAACACTTTGACATATTTAATCGATTCTTATACAAGAGGTCCCGAGACACCTGAATTGCATATCCTCATAGTAAACATTAACTGAAAATTGTTATCTGCTCCGATCCTCGGAGTATTAGTAATAATCTTAAATGTACACTACATGATTATGCTTGTATTCTATAGTTTTGCGTTTTCTAGAAATGGTTTTTTAAAGTATTTCCCCCTATGTAAAACTGCAATCTATCTGGCGGTCCCGTCCTAATCTTTTGTAAAAATATTGACTTTCCTTTTTAGGTGGTTGAAGAGATTTTTTTGTTTAAACAACCCACTCTATATTATTTCTATCACAGAAGGGGCGTGACCTTCGTTTAGGTTCAAAATGAAATCCTCTAAGTGTCGCCGATATTAACTGCTGTATCACGCGTTGCAAACATACACACTAAAAAGAAACTCATTATCAAGTTACGAAGAAACGTAAATTCCGCTTTAATAGTGGTACATCACTATGATAGTGAGATGACGCTATATTTTCAGCCACAGATAGCCCCGATTTTATCAAAGCACATACTGGCCGATTAAAGTGCAACTTATGGTGGGTATAAAAAAGAACAATAACTGGCATGCTTATGTTTTATGAATTTTATTAAATTTTCTACCGTTGCGTTTATAAATGCGAACACGCTTTTTTAAATTTAACATAGTAACCGGTGAATGCAGTAGTATACAAGCATGTCTGAATGTCACTTTCTCTCGTACATATACACAAATTGTTGCTTGTGATAACCTTCAACCCGCATTGGAAGGGGTCCGTCGAATTTACAGAGGAAAAGGTTGGTATACATAGGAATATTTTTCTTAACATTCACCTAACAAACAAAATAATTCATATTATTATAGTACAATATTATTTAAAATCTATGATTGGTAGATTGTTGTCACGTGATTCTATTATGATAAACTTATAATATAAGTATTTCCTAAATAGATTATTACAGACCTGACTGTACTAAAAATAGAAAGTTAATAAAGCCTAATCCTCGTGTGGTGACAAATCTCTCAGGTGTGGGTGGGGCCACAAAAAGAGCTGAAAGTTTGGCATTGATCTTTCTCCCTAGAATTACAATTATACAATACATTGAATGAATGATATGTAAATTAATTGGAGCGTAAATTCAAAACACCGTATGATCTCAGGGATTTAATATGGGACTGTCTGAGTAACTGACGTTGTACATGGGGAAAAATGATTTGAAAATCGTTTTATGAAAAACGGAAGAAAAAAAAATGTTATTAAAGCAATATGAAAACATCGTTATGAAATTTTGTGAAGGTGTTTCGCTTGTTAGAATAATGAATACACTGGGCACTCGAACTATCGGAAAGTAGTCAGAATGTTGTGTTTAATGAAGAATTGTGTTGATTGATAGTTAATTATCCCTTTATCCAAAATATTATAGAAGCACGAAAAAGAAAAATAATATTGCTAATTGTAACCCCCCCCCCAATAAAATATTAATTTTTTTTTACTCTGCCAGTATTCACCGACATACAAACTTATTACGATCATGTAACACACACACACACACACACACACACACACACACACACAAAACCGACACGATTGTTTGACAGTAGGCCTATATGTCTTCATTGTTTGCGTGCAATATGGTAAAGCCAAAGTATAAACGGCATGGTTAAAAATCGTTTTCTGAAAAATGGAAGAGAAAAATAATGTTATTAAAGCAATATAGACACATCATCATGAGGTGCGGATCTAAGCGTTTTACGGCTACTCTCCACAGCAGGTAATAATTTACAGGTGATGCAATTCAGCGGACGACTTGTCCTATGAATCTCTTGTTTATATATTATATATAGAGACTTGTCCTATGAATCTCTTGTTTATATATTACATATAGAGACTTGTCCTATGAATCTCTTGTTTATATATTACATATAATCGGACAATACACATATAAAATACTACTAAGTGTAAACCTAATTCGATTTTATGGTGTAGTGGTTATCAAGTATGCTATGCACGCAGAAAGTCGCGAGTTCAATCCTCACTGAAACTTACATATATTTTTTTCTCATCTCAACAAAAATGAAATGAAGCATTTCCAGCCATTGTTTTCCGTCTACAGAATCTTTACACAAGAAATAAACTGAAGACGCACCTGTTAGTAGGTATTCATTTCAGATGGGAAACGAATATTGGTCGTTCTAAACTTCATTGATATGGTTTTCAATTTTGTCTGTAAAATATTTAGATACTCTTCATGTTGCAATTTAAAAATCTTAACGCTAATCCTTTTACATGACTCTTTAGTGCCTTCCAAAGTACCATATCTATAGACACTAATCTCTCTGAAATGTTCAATGACGAGCAGCAATACAGCATTATCATAAAATTACATGTCTGTGTCATAGAATAAAGACCGTTTGTAAAAAAAATAAATGTTAGGACTTCCATTGGTTATCTTTGGGATCAGGCAATCAATCATACAGTAGCATATATTGAACTAAACCTATTTCTACGGAATAATATTTCTAGCACACTGTTTTATTTTATTCCATACCATTCATTTCTTTCTCTGACAGTCATTTTCACATCGATTTTATATACACAGATTTTGTAAACATGTCAATTTGTATCACTGAATGAAAGTTTCATTTTTAATAGAACATTTAGTTACAGCTAACGACATTAGTTTACACAAACCATATAACCAGAAATCATTGCATTGATTAAAGTACTGTGGAAATATTTTGTAGAAAAACAAAACCACTAACGAACAATGAAATTGTTACTACCAGTGTATAAGTAAGTAAATAATTCATTATAGTGACACGTGTCATAAAGATCACGCAATAATACATGTTCATTCAATACATAGTTAAACACCGGCCCATCGGACCTATATGTCACTGTTAACTTAAATAACATACGAGATAAATATATAAATTACACATTGCGTTTTCTGTATAACAAAGACTGTCTGTACATGTAAGCTGAATATAGGTATTTGGAAGTTTGCCTAGGAAAGTTATATAGAAGAAAATTAATACATTCTAAACTAGACATAGATACGATTGGCTTACATCCAGTACTAGTATATAGTTCTGATCGAAGATTTGAATATTTGGTACAAGTTAATAAAAAGTGGCACTCATCTTCTATTTCATCTGAAGAAAAAAAATTACATACCCTGTCATCCCTAGCTTCCCCCTATGGCGCCCAGTTTCAATTCTAACAGGGAGTATGCCACATCTGAATTGTGCAAGGATAAATTAGATCTATGATATTTTGGGATGTTCATTCCAATATAATTTTCAGTAGTATATTTGCAAAGCTCGATGCTACCGTTACTATCGGCGACAATACGAGGATTCCATTTCATACTTGAATGGAGGGCACGCCCCCTTCCAAGGGAGAAGGAATCAGAAGAGAGGAGGCCCACGGGCCACATCGTTCCTCTGATGTACCTGTGATTTTTGAATCTTTATTCCTATGAAAAATTGTGACCTAACCTAGCTCCAAAAGGTCGTCAGTACATATTTACACAACAAATTGCTCACAAGTGGTCCATGGGTCAAATCGCTCAATTGAGTCATATTGGCCCTGTCGTTGTACAGTAGTAATTCGTAAAAGATTTTTTTTTTCAGTCTATATATTTCTATGAAAAATTTGACTCAATATGGTGACTCCAACTTAACCCCAAATGGTTATGTAACGAATTTCATAAATTTCATATGCCATAAGCACGAGTGTAAGATTCTATCTATCACACAACTATCGATATATGCATATTTTAGTTACTTTCCATTTCATATTTCTGTATAATGAAATTATTTTCAGCCTCTTTGCATCGTCTGAAAATATCCTTGTGCGGAAGAAATAAGATCTAAGAGAAACACGTTAACGTTATAGCTAAATTGAAATTTCAAACTTAAGATTTTACATGTTAGTTATGTCAATATATAACAACAACAAATGAAACAGGAATAAATATGATAGGCTTAAAGAACATTTGTAGTAAAATTTTTGTATCAAAGTCAACACGTGCTGACCTCACGTGGCCTTACATAATTTGCATTGTGCTACGAGTTCATATCGTTTTTCCGAACCTGCGTTATGAACCCGGAAACAGTACTGTTGTGTGATCAATACAAAATATGAACGGTCTATTGTAAATAAGTTCAGGAAATACTGAAAAGGTAAGATGTTTTAAAAGTAGGTCAAATTACATGATCACAAGATCATATACCGTGGTATCACAAGGTCTTAACAAATAGAAAATATACACAAAATATGAAAGCCCTATATTAAATCGTTCAAGAGATATTTAATTTGTTAAATTCCAAGGCCGCAATATTAAAGATCATTGTACAAAATGAGAGATCTTACCTTAATACATTTATCAACAAAATATAAAAAATAAGAATCTTGTGGTATGTGGTGTAAATTTAAGTTTGGATATATCGTGACCTTTTGGGGTTATGCTGAGTTAAGACTCTTCATAGGAATAAATATTGATAAAATATCTTTTTAAAATTACAACAGCAGGACCAAGGTGAGTCAGGTGAGCGATGTGGCCCAAGGCTTCTTGTCTTCTACCCCCCCCCCCCCCCCCCCCCCCCCCCTCTGGAAGGAAGCGTACCCTCCATTCAAGTACAAAGTGGAATCCTCTTGTCGCCGATGTTACATATATCGACCACATTACACATTGCAAATATATGCTACTATTTAAAAAATGATTGTTTGTTAGTGGTTTAATTTCCTACAGATCTTTTCTACCATACTTAAATCATTCCATTGCTTTTGGTCATTTCGTTTGTGTAAAATAATGTCATTAGCTGTAATCAAGTGTTTTCATGACAATGGAAATTTCAGAAAGACCAGTGTCTACAGAAACGATACGTTCATGCTTATGAGTCATCAAAAGTATTAGTATTCAGAATTTTAAATCGAAATCACGTGAATAGTATCTAAATATTTATACCGAGAAAATTGAAAATTATTTATGAAATTTAAAATTACCAATCTTCGTTGTCCATTTGAAATGTTTAGATGGAAATAGTATTCATATCACTTCATATATAAAAGAATCTGTATCGGGATGTAAAGGCCACATATGTTTCATTTTATTTTTGTTGGATAAATGCGAGATAAAAAAAAATTTAGGTTCCAGCGAGGCTCGAACTCGCGACCTGCTGCTTGTGAAGGAGGGGCGATAACCACTACATCTGGGCCAACATGTAGATCAATTCGTATCTCTGATTTAAAACAAAACCACTCGCATCAATTGTTAATATATGACTAGATAAACAAACCAGAGGCCCATGAGTAACATCACTCACCTGAGAGGTGTCATTATAAAGTGAAAACTTAAATCATTGTTGTTCTAACTCTTACTTTCATCCTGTGGATGAAAGTAAGTTGTTAACAAATTTGAATCTACACTATATGAGGATGCTTGCAGATTGATTTGATATTTTGCCCCCATATGGTGTTTTCCTTTACGTTTATAAGACTTCATACCCATCTTACGGTCACATCCTGAAACTAGATACTACAGTGTGAGCAGACATGAATTTAAACCACACGAATTTATTTCCATAAATTTTGGTTACTGTGAAGCTTTTACATGATGTCCCTATATCTTTTAAGGTAAAACTCGAAACCGAAACAAACATGAATATTCATTACATGAGGATACTTGTATATTAGTTTTACATATTGCACTCGTTCCGTTAATTACTCTATAGAGGGTAAGGTTTTTCTTATTCCGTGGTTCTCTACAAGATTTATGAAACACCCGACGTTCTTAATCATTTCACTTGGAAGTATTGAAAAGAAAAAAAAAAAACTCTTACTACTTAATCATCTGTACCTAAGGAATTGAAACAGTGGATGTTGAGAAAATAGAAATGCGAAAAACCTATGCCAGACAAGCTGACCAGAAAAATTCGTGTAAACCTTACGTTCAGGTGTGCTAAAATAACTGAAGTCTTCCAGCTGAAAACAGGCAAAGTATCCTCACTACGATACATATCACTGGTGGGCATTCCGCAAGGTGATTAAAAATTGAATTTTCCATATGACAGACCGATCCCATTCCAAGGGGGAGATAATCATAAATTAATAAAAATAGAATGTTTACATAATCCTTATTTAAAAAATAATGAATTGTACCAGACAAGCTTTCTTTTATAAGACATTTTCATGTTCTTAAAGGAATAGATAGGGTTTTTGTGTTGAAAATTCTTTTTTGTCAAGAACCACACGAATACGCTTTGTCCAAATATATCAACATATAACGTAGATTCAACTTTGATCACACCATGATTCTGGAGTTCTGGAATTATTGGAGGGGCATTTTAGCGGGTTTCAACTTTTAGCGGCTTTCACGCTGAAGCAAGAGCACTAATCCACTGTTGCGCTAAAGTTATAAAAATCGATGCTACTTCTACACATGCATGCACGTGCAAAGACATAATACAAATATTGATAAGTATGGCGAGGCAGCAAAATTTCAGAAACAAACTTATTTTTGTCTCTCTTGATTTTCTATTTATCTATACATGTACAAAGAAAAAAGCGCCAAATAATGATTACGCCAAAACCTGCATCAGTTCCGACTACGCCAAATTTTAGATACGCTAAAATAAGTACACGAACAGTACTTGTTCAGGTTTTTAAAAATAGAACTGCATAAGAAAATTCTTAAAAGATTTTTTACGATGATTATTGATTGATTATATATAGTTTACAGTCCCGCGCTCGAGAATTTTTCACTCATATGGAGACGTTACCATTGCCGATGAAGGGCTGCAAAATTTAGGCCTATGCTCGGCGCTCGACCTTTGAGCAGGGAGGGATCTTTTTACGACAAGGTAGAATTTGTCAATATGTAAGTATCCTTTTGAAGTGTGTAGACTCGAGCTTGTTGATTGGATGCCATCTAAGGCCATAATGGAGACATAACGTTTAAGAAACATCTAGGAAAATTCGTTTTAAAATGTTCTTAAAAACCACAAGGACAAACAAGCACCTCGTGTCTGTTCACTTTTATGCACACAGTTCACGCAATGTGGTTTCATCGTTAACCGCATTCCCGCGACGGGAAAAAACTCGGGTAAACCGCGTTCTCATCGCTGAATGACTCTCTGTCCCCGCCTCGGTACTGTTTGTTCCTCCAGGCTGTTTGATGGGGTCTCAATTACATAGGATTCATATGTATAGGGAATCGGTTTTTTGAAATTCAGGTGTAAGCATAATCATGTAATTTGTCTTCAACTTTATTGATTGAAAGAAAGACTTCAGGGATCAGGGCGGGTCACAACAGAGGTTTTCACAAAGGAATATATCATTCAGTTATTTTCTTCCAAAACCGTCTGGATGCATTTTGTAAAATTAGTCACCAAACACTCCTTGATCGCGTTTAAATCCCCTCTCCACTACTCTCTTAATCTGAACCTTTTTGATGTTGCACTACAACTCGTTTCTGACTAAATTATTGCTTTCATCAAGCTTGATATGGGCATATAATTGACAAATGTTTGGGAAGAGCACGTTCCGAGTACAGCCGCATTTAGCGAAGGAGGTATTGAAGATGCACGAGTGTATATTGGGTTGTTCTGTGAGAGTTATCGCTCTTTCCCAAACGGCGGTTTTTGATAAGAATTTTTTTTTTTCGAAAATAAAGAAAATGAAAACTACATTTATGATTTTCTAAGTAAAATGAATACAATTTACGGTATGGAATGTAATTTTATTCCCATGATTTCGCAATCTTGTTCAAAACGGTGGGGGAATATATCGGGAGAGTAATACATTTCAACGTTTGAACATCATAGAAAGAGTCCTTTATTCATTTATGTTTTGTTAGTAAATGTATTTCTATACTCATTACAAGCTAAAAACATGCATCCATGTTTGTATCAAAGTCGTTATGTTGGCAAACATTGAGATGCTGACAAATCATCGAAGCGAGTAGATATGCTTTCCAAAAGAGGAAATGACATATTACTATGTGTTTTCTTTCAGTTCAGTAACTTCCAGAGAGGGGGGGGGGGGGGGGTTGGGTTAGGTTGGGTTAATGTCCAAAGTGCGTATGTCATAGATTTAGAGACTACCAACTTCTATTCTGTTTTGTGCTATTGTTCTGTCGCATAATTATATTTTTCATAATGTGATTCTTTCATTTCTGTTTGTCAAGAAATATACCGGCGATTTTGTAATAACCCTGTTTAATAAGGATCGTCGTGGCACGTATTTCTTTATGCTTTTGCTTACATTTCTCGTTCCTTTGTTTCGCTGTCTAGACTACCAACTTCTATTCTGTTTTTGTGCTATTGTTCTGTCGCATAATTATATTTTTCATAATGTGATTCTTTCATTTCTGTTTGTCAAGAAATATACCGGCGATTTTTTTAATGCGAAAATGAGCGCTTTGTGTTATTGATCTAGTACGTTAACAAAGGACTCAAACTCATTACTGACAAAACAAATGCATCCCAAATATTTTGTGATTGTTAAAAACAATTAAATTCGTTTTAGTTTCTTATTTACATTTTAATGTTTATTTGTTTTACCTAAAAGCAATCAAGTGGTAAAACGCATAAAGGCATGCGACAGGAATGAAGCAAAACCACATTAAAAGACGATGCAGGGATCATCTGGTTTTTGGTTGCATAAAATTGATCCGCTTTTGGTCATATGGCATACTTCTGACTTGCAATACATTTTGTATTTTAACATCAATATCAAACAAACTATTTCAATAAAAAAAGATATGTGATAGTCAGTATTCTAGTTATTAATGGACAAGTTTATATGGTTGAAAAGCGTGAGGAAAACAATCTAAAAATTCTTACAGAAAATTGTCAGGGACTTGAAGACATAAATAAATTAAGAATAGTTTCAAATTGTGATGTCTAAACATGATTACAATTAGTTTTACATGATACTCATTTTAATACAGAAAATGAGAATTTGATCAGAACATAATGAAAATACTCTCGGAGTCGCAGAAGCAATCAATAATAATTTTGAATTTGAAATTCATAAGCAACTTAGAAGGATAATGGGAAGTGCTTGATATTAAATGTGACTCTCTGTAAATATCATGAATATGAAAGTCACTGACAGAAGATATTGACAAACCGTAATTTTCTATGCAAATGGCTGATAGGTAAACTACTGGTCGTGAGCTGCCTCTTTTTCTTAACAATACAAAAAAAAATCATGACTTCCATTTTCAAGTTTTCATAATGCACCCTTTTTTTCTCTCTCCTTTTTCTCAAAAAAAAAAAAAAAAAAAAATCCACAACACGCATGTACAACAATATACAAATGAACATAATGAAATTTCTAGATGCTGGAAAAGTTCCATCAGTATTTACCAAGTAATTTATATTTACGATTGAAAATGTATGAGGGCAAGAGCGTTGGCGCTTTATGCAGGCAGTTAGTGTGCTGGCATGAAGGGCTGCGGTATATACCATCATGTATATATATATATATATATATATATATATATATATATATATATATATACATTACACTTTACTTTCATTTCTGTTGGAATATTTCCGTTCGTTAGAATTGTCATATTGATCAAAATTTAGACGTTCACATGGTTTACATACATGAGGAAATGACTCTCGTTTTAATTGGTAAAGATATCGAAGGTAAAAACATTCGAGAAATGTAAATATGCGTATATACATGGCAGTATATCATTAGTTATTTTGATTGGTGTCGAATTGCGTGCTTGCTTCACACCAGATATTCCTACAGTGCATTAATCAATGCAATGAGTTTTGGCCATTTTATTTGTGTAAAATAATGTCGTTAGTTGTAACCATAAATATATTGACTAAATGTAGACTTAATAACATATACCTAATCAGATCATACGAAAACATTTGTATGTAGTGCACAAAGCCCCATTAACTTTCACTTTAGCCGATGTTGGATAGAAGATAAGAACGTTTTTGTTTCAGCTAGCCTCCAACTCGCGACTTTTTGCGTGTTCAGGAATCATGAAAACTACATCCACCCCCCCCCCCCCCCCCCCCCAAAAAAAAACAACAAAAAAACCATTATACATTATACATACCGACCTTTACTGCCGAATGTTTTGTATTATTGTCAATATATTAATCGATATTTATATAAGAGGTTCATGAGCCACATTGCTCACCTGAATAATTGCATTTCCTCATGGACAACATTCACTGTGATTAATTACCTGCTCTGATCCAGCTTAAACTACAGCAGGATGATGATTGCATATTCATTTGAAATTCTATACTCCTACGCTTTCCAGAAAATGATTTTCAAACCATTTCCCCTATATAAAACTAATCCCTCTGGCAGTGTCATCCTGAAACCATGAGATCATGCTCTAAACGAATTTGAATTTACACAACAGATTCATTTGATATATTATATATTTGATATATTATATAATTGCAATTCTAGAGAAAAGATCAATATCAAATTTTAAGCCCCTTTTGTCGCCCCACCCACACCTGGGGACATGGTGTGAATATAGTTGATTCGACACCAAGTGAGTATGCTTGCATTTCAGTACGACAATGTATTCTCTCGTTATTACAATCATGTGTTATTAAAAGAGTTTTTCTATGCTTACTAAATGCTCTTGCCATGAACCCCAGACTCCTGACTCTAGCTAACGTTTGTTTTACTGTACCTATTTAAGATTAAAAAGCTTCACAAAAAATCACTAGAAACAAAGATTCATTGCATAATCGGGTTGATAATATACCAAACCTCTAGCTGTACTCCTTAGGAATATTTCAACTGCTGTGAAAGAGAAGCTTTAAACGATCTGTGCCACAGTATATGCAAGAAACGGTGCAACTAAAAATGCCATAGAACTTTTATGTAAATTTGAAGTCACAAAACATTTCCAAAATCAACAGTACCTTTGGACACTCCACACCACATTCTTTACGATAGATTAAAGTATCTTGTTAACTAGTAGAATTACGATAGAAAGGGACAGAGTATTAGACAACCGAGCCCGATGCTGTAATAACCCTGTTCCAATAGGAGTCCTTGTGGTACGTATCTCTTTATGCTCTTGTATCATTCAGATTGTACGCACCAGTACTTTGAAGTTGATATCAAAAGGGTACTGTAGATCCTGATTGACGATATCTATCTAGTCTTTGAAGATCTGTTCTCTCACCACTGTTGGGAATAGCTATGAGCACAAATTCTGCTCCTTTATTTCCTAACCTGTTCTTGTATTCTTATCAGACAGAATTTATTACAAAGCTTCTACATAAAAAGAAGAAATCTCTGGGTATTCACGTATCGACATTAGTCATAATTGATGCCATAGAAGTCGATGTAACATGAGCAGTTTCAGATTTGCATTTATTGCTGATATTATAAATCTGCTTCATATATGAGTACTTTATTAAACATAGATGTCAACGGTAAACTGATAACACAACTTTAAGACAATCAAAATTACTTCTGATTCTCCGTCGTCAAATTCCAGTATCTATGTAGCAATATTCCATTATCACCTGCATATGGTATTTATGTCTCTCATCTGATTCTTCTACGTATGTTCACGCTTTAAATCGAGACAAGCTGTTAACAAAGAAGTTGAGAAATTCAGCGGTATCGTTTAGAGTCAGCAAATTGGTCGACAGAATTTGTAATTTGCAAATACAAACTACCACTGGGTGGAATGCTGTCTGACGTGTTTCGTGAAAAGGTGAAGATAACAAATAGTGATCAACCCTATGAAGACGAAAACATCACGAGTGGAGCACCTGGACATACTAGAGTTGGGATCAGGTGCCTAGGAGGAGTAAACATCCCCTGTCAACCGGTCAAAGCCGCCGTGAGCCCTATACCTTGATCAGGTAAACGGAATAATCCTTAGTCAAAATCAGTGTTTAAAGAATAATTGGTATGAAACACGTCAGACAGCATTCGATCTAATGGTAGGTTGCATTTGTAAATTAGATTATTGTAAAGGCCACAGAATTTGCGAAATGCTGACTTTAACCGAGACTGTTAAACCCCCTGTAATATAAACGTCTTTATCAGTAGCTTGCCTCAGTTCAAAAATTGATGTTACACAGAACTTGCTCTTGCGTATGAAATCAGTTGAGAGACATAAGAAAGCTGATTGATTCTTTTTTGTTTATTTGTTGTTTTCCGCCACACTCAGCATTTTGTCAGTTACCTGGCGGCGTCCAGATTTTTATTGGTGGAGGATGGGAACCCAGATACAATATACCTTCGAAGAGACCACCGACCTTCCGAAAGTTACTAGCAAACTTCCTCACATATATCGACGCGAGCGAGAATCGAACCCGCACCGTACAGAGCTGATTTATATATTGTGAGCCTTGTATTGAAGGAGGTTAGCATCAATGTCCTTTTTACAGCCCTACTATTCCATGACTATTTAAGATCGTGTACCCGAAGACTGGTGTCATTTGATCAGTTTATATCGACGAGGTAGCATTCGGAAGTAAACAAAGCAAGTGACTTTTGCAAAATGGACAAAATCGATAAAATGGCAGTGATCCAATATTTGCATAAGAAGGGTTTAGCACTGAAGGACATCCATAGAAACATCAGGAAAAGATGCCCCTTCATATTATAGAGTAAAAATGTGGGTGACGGAATTTAAACGCGGCAGATAGAGCCTTAAGGATGACTCCCGTCCTGGAAGGCCTGTCACTGTTTAAACCTCAGAAATGGTCAATAAAGACCAAGATATTGTTATGACTGACAAGAGATTTACAGAAAGAAGCCCATCAGGCTTTGTCGCGTGCTAATCTAGAGGTAGATCCTGCTAACTTTCTCAGAAATCTGTTACTATGGATAAAACATGGGTACATCATTTCACCCCAGTAACCAAACAACCAAACAAGATTGTAAATAATGGAGGCACCCTGGTTCACCCCCGCCAAAGAAGGCAAAGACTTCCATCAGCTGGAAAGGTTATGACTTCGGTTTTCTGGGATGTTTATGATATTCTGATGGTAGATTATCTCCAAAAGGGACAAACAAGAAATGGCACATGCCATGCATCACTTCTGAGGCAGTTACGTAAAAAGATTAAACTCAAGCGCCGCGAAAAACTTAGTAAAGGTGTGTTATTCCATCAGGACAATGCCCCTGTTCATAAGTCTGTCATTGCCATGGCCGCCATTAACGATCGTGGCTTTAAACTGATTGAACATCTGCCTTATTCGCCTGATCACCCTCCATCAGACTTTCATCAATTTCCAAAACTGAAAATGGCCATTTTTGTACTCACTTTCAGTCAGATGATGACGTCATACATGCAGTGGAGGAGTTTCTGAACAGTCAAGACGACAAAATAAGTAATAATTGCTCCTCCGCCAAACGTTCGGCATTTAGAGGTGAGAATCACGGGTCTTTCGGATATGACCTTATAAACGGAGGTCCCGTGTCACGGTAGGCGTTGGCACGTTAAAGAACCCTCACTGCTACGGCCCTGAGCGCTAAGCATAGGTCTAAATTTGTGGTACTTACCTACAGCTGGTGACGTCTCAATATGAGTGAAAAATTCTCGACGAGACGTAAAACAAACAAACAAACAAACAAACAATAAAAGTGGCAATTAATCCCTTAAACATCGCTGGCAAAAGTGTATAGATACTGAAGGGGATTATGTTGAAAAATGATGCAATATGTCCGCCAAAATCCAAATCCTTATATATGAGGCTCACAACATATCAATCAGCCCTCGTAAATACTATATGCAGGTAATAATGGAATATTTTTTCAGAAATATGAGGAGTTGACGATGGAAAAGCCGTTTGACATAAAGTCAAGTGTTTAGTTTGCTGTTATCATCTATGTTCAATATCCAGATATGAAACATTATTTCGAGTTTACTGGGATATATTGAATCGAGACATGATTTATACCAATTGTTAGGCCGTTCCATATATGTCTCATCTTGACCATGGATTGTTTCATTTAAGATCAAGATATAGGGCCCAAGGCAGGTGTGACCTGTCAACATTGGATGCTTACTCCTCCTAGGCACTCGATCTTACCTCTGGTGTGTTCAGGGGTTTATGTTTATCCTTTTCTTAATTTTAAATCTGTTCAGTACTGATGACATTGATTTCTTTTTGTAATTTTCACTTGTTGTTGACAGTATACTTGTTCATATTGCCGACTACATAGACGAGGTTGAGGGAACGTTAGTTGATTTAATTACCCTTTGCAACATTATTTTCAAATGAACTCCTTTCTGAGTTATGTAATTTCTGATTAGTTAAGAACTGGGTGGTGTAAAGAGTAAACAATTCGGAATTAATTATGTCTTTCTAAAGAAAAAGGATGATGATGGGAAAACAAACCAGCCCACACTTATAGCTGTAAATCTAATTACAGAATTTTAACTACTAACCGCAGTTATATTATCTATATATCCAGCATGATATTGTCTCATCTGCTTGGTTTATCTTCACATCTGGTGTGTGTCTGCTTGTCCTGATACTGCTAATTGATTGATTGATTATATATTGTTTAACGTCCCGCTCGAGAATTTTTCACTGATATGGAGACGTCACCATTTCCGGTGAAGGGCTGCATAATTTAGGCCTATGCTCGGCGATCAGGGCCTTTGAGCAGGAAGGGATCTTTATCGTGCCACACCTACGACACGGGGCCTCGGTTTTTGCGGTCTCATCCGAAGGACCGCCCCATTTAGTCGCCTCTTATGACAAGCAAAGGGCACTGAGGATCTTTTCTAACAACCCGGATCCCCACGGGGTGATACTGCTAATGAATTTAATAGTAACCAAATCACCAATCTGCTATTGGCACTTCTCTCTTGGTAGGTTTATTTACCTCTCAGATGCTTCCCTTTTATCTTGGTGGCTTGACCTCTCTCTTGGTGGAGTGACCTCTCTCATTGGAGCGACCTCTGGGTTTATTCATCTCAGATGATTCACTTTTATCTTGGTGGAGTGACCTCACTCTATCTCTCAGATGATTTACTTTTATCTTGGTGGCTTGACCTCTCTCTTGGTGGAGTGACCTCTCTCTCGTTGGAGCGAACTCTCTCTCTCTTGGTGGGTTTATTTATCTCAGATGATTCACTTTTATCTTGGTGGAGTGACCTCACTCTTGATGGGGTCATTTCTATCATTTGCTGAAGTAATTTATCTCTTGGTTGAGTAATTTTTCTTCCTGGTTGGAATCACTACTCTGTGTGGAATCATTTCTGTGTGTGTGGGGGGGGGGGGGGGGGGGGGGGGGTATCTGGTAGGGTCATTACTCATTTGATGGATTTACTCGCATCTTAGTGTAGTAACGTCTCTGATGATGAAGTATTTGATTTCTTCCCAGGCTGTTAGTGGACACTGATCATTCTTAACATCGTTTGATGGTACCTCCGAAAATGCTACATTCTTAGTCAGCCCACTTCAAGACGTTCGTCACCTTCCTGATTTCGTCCTCTTCCTGGATTGATTAAGATTGCAGAAATATTAGTCTTCATTTCTCTTCAGCATCATAATTTTACTACTGATACATGTAGTAATCACCGTGTGACCTATCTGTAGTTGATAACTCATTAGTTTGCTTTCTTCTCTTCGTTTCCCTTATGGAGAAGAAATTCTCTTTTTGATGGATATTATCGTTTGGTGGAATCTCTCTCCTGTCAGTGGAATTCGTTGATCTAAACTCATTGTTGTCCATTTACCGTGTTATTTCATGTATAACGTCGTGGTCGAATTAAGAAAAAGTTGTATCCTGGCTCAACCGCCGTCAAGACTATGGCCCTGTCTTCCCGGATCCGGATGTCAGGAGTCTTGAGTGACAGTCCACGATGACCCTGTCTTCCCGGATCCGGATGTCAGAAGTCTTGAGTGACAGTCCACGATGGCCCTGTCTTCCCGGATCCGGATGTCAGGAGTCTTGAGTGACAGTCCACGATGACCCTGTCTTCCCGGATCCGGATGTCAGGAGTCTTGAGTGACAGTCCACGATGGCCCTGTCTTCCCGGATCCGGATGTCAGGAGTCTTGAGTGACAGTTCTACTAGGAATCGCACAATATGTTTTATTGTGGATGATCTCCGAACGATTATTTTTGAATATTTTGTTGTAATATATTGTTTTATATTTTGCATAAAATTTTTCTAATGTTTTCTAAATGCGTAGTTATTTGCCTTGTTTGTAATTAAATAGTACAAATTATGACGGTTTTCTCGCATGCGTTAGAGCCGTACTACAAGCCAGCTTTTGGGGTACATGAACATTTTGAACAAAATGTAATGTTATAGATTTTACGCAAATACTTAATATCTCAGCTGTCAAATAGCGGGAATATGAATTCGCGATTGATTGATTGCATACTGTTTAATGATCCGCTTGAGAACCTTTCACTCATATGGAGACGTCACCATTGTCAGAGAAGGACTGCAACATTTAGGCCTATGCTCGGCGCTTACTGCCATTGAAGCAGGGGGGGGGGGATCTTTAACGTGCCACATCTACTGTGACACGGGGCCTCGGTTTTTGCGGTCTCATCCGAAGGACCGCCCCATTTAGTCGCCTCTTACGACAAGCAAGGAGTTCTGGAGACCTATTCGCGAGTGGATTGTTTTTAAATGTATTTCAGGAATATTGAAATAAAAGTGTTGTTTTCGCGGGTGGTGCTTCTTGCTAAATTAAGCGATAATAATTTAGTAATCCACAATAATATGCATATTATAGATTTCTCATGTCTCATCAATAAATCATTTCATGATGCCTGCTTTTGATACAGGCTTCTCTTTCTGGAGCTCTGTAAGTTTCACTCGGTGTACTTTTTCTTATCAGCTATATCAGATAGATATGTGTTACAAAGGAAAAGTGGAGTGTTTTTCTTCTCATATTAAATCTTATGGTTAGTGCTGGGATGGCAAACTACTTATAAAGGCAAATTGAATATACTTCATTTACTCGATTGTGCTCTTGGATATAACAGTCTAAAATCATTTTTGAGAAAACAAAAATGTACAAGTAAATATTTTTAAAAAATACATGATTCAGCATTAGTTAATAAGATTTTATCATTTAACTACACAATTCTTTGGTTAATAAATGTCATGCACATTTCAGATTTAGCAGTGGGGGATTCATGGGATTTTTTTTTTATAAATGAAAAAAGTCTGGTACGGTACGGAATGCTATAGGTGTTTTCTTTATACAGGAATTTGAATACAAGTAATGTTTTTCCTACTTATACTTGTTCAATAGTGTACAGTGGGTCCTCATTTACCTGATCAAGATAGAGGGGTCATGACGAGTGTGACCAATCAACAAGGAATGCTTACTCCTCCTAAGCACCTGAGGTCCCAGAGGTCCCTGTTTGCCCTACTCTTAATCCTGTAATCTTTAGGGGAGGGTGAGATTGATCACTGTTCGTTACCTTCACTTTTTACAGATGTATCATACACAGACGCTAATTAAGAAGACAGAATCTACCATAAGATGACTAATGTGTTATACATAGACCCGACCTCCAAATCACAGATGTATCACCAACAGATTGTTATTAAGAAGACAGACATGTTTCATTTAGGAAAGCTTCTTTAAGATGAAAAATGTATCTGTCAGCCAAAGAAGCTTCTTTAAGATGATAAATATTTCAATCGTTATCAGAATTTATCTGGATCATTACATTAATGAGTGAAAAGAAGCATTAATATCGGTTGTAGATCTTGTTTATTAATTGACGTAAAATGAGTCAAATTAACACTTCTCTGAATATGCGGGGGAACAAAAAATTGTTTCATCTTTCTGTTTTTTGTTTGTTTGTTTTTTTTTGTTTTTGTTTTTTGTTTTGGTTGGTTTAATATATTGTGTTATTTTTTAATTGATTTTCTCCACAACGTTGGAATAAACTTAATGAAATCCTCTGGTTTGAAGCTTTTCTACAGCCTCAAACATGGTAGATTCACAGTCTTCCTGTCCACACATAGAATGATATTGATATTTCCACAACGTTCTCGAGGTGCGTCAGAGTAATAATTAAGGTTCCAATATTAGATGTTCCATTCAGAGACTCTCACGTTCTCTCTTTCTATAGAGATCGAATAATTCCATTATTCTGATGTGTACGAGATACATTTATTTATTTATCTGCTAACAAACACGCCATAAAATTGTTCCTGGTATGTCTATCTCCAAATGAAATGATCAGCTCCGAGCCTATCGAGTAATATTGACCCTTCACCTTTATAAGAAGTTTAACACAGAGCGGTTATTTGCAGATGATTAAAAATATATTTGACTGTTATTATGCATAGGAAATGACGTATTTAACATTGGGTTCAGAGCCCGGGAATGGTCTCACTGCGCATTAATCATGGATTTTCTTCAACGTCAGCAGAATAAACGAATCATCTTAAGATTTGACAATAAACATCCTTCTAGGATAAGTCGATCGGAGATGACGTAGTTTTTATGTTTTGATTCGTATAATGTATTCTAGAATCCTTAAATAGTTTACTAAACTGTAATTAATATCCCGTGATATCCAGCAGCTTTCTTCCATAAAGCACGATCTTTTATTGAGCATATTGAATTGTACTATAATAAAAGTGGGAAGTGGAGACAGTAAAGAAACAATGCTTGTGATTAATATCTATTCCTCCTCTGATTCTGGGAACATAATCGTAGTCTGATTAGTAATCAAAACAAGTACAATGACGTCATTATTGATTGACGATGCACAATTAGACCCGCGCGCGGCAAATCCATGACGTCTGCGTGCTGATTCAACCTTTATCAGTAACCTCTTTGTAAAGAGAAATCACTTGTATTCAATTATTTGGTTAAAAAGTGACTTACTGGTCAATTCTTTTCCAGTTTCAAAGCACGTTGTCGATTCTCTGGCTTTAAGTCAAATTAATGATTAGTATGGCTTTGATGGTTCTGTAACGGATGGAAGGAGAAAGAAAAGCTTTGACTTCATGTAATCTACGTCATAAGTATCGACAAATTAATCCAAAGAACCATTTTGCCCTGGCAGAACCAATTTTCATGACTTTCATTAAGTATTTATTATAGAGCAATACTGTGCAAAGAGCTGACATTGGTTTACTATATTTGAGCTAGATTTTAAAAATATGTATCATTTAATCGGCTTAACCGTGCAAGATAAAGGCTCAAGAAATAAAGCACATGGTGTATTAATTTCATTGAGAAGTAAATTGCAGTTGATCACGTGGCTTGACAATGCCATTTATATCTTGAGACTTATATTTACATTTGTGACTGATTTTGTGCACCAGTGTTGTAGACCAATCTTTCAGTTTTACGGTCTGGATCTTGTAATGAAGCTCAGACTTTTCTATGATCTTACCATGGTGACGTCATTTGATCACATGATCAATAGACTCAAGCGAGCTTTTCGGATCAAAATTTGTTGGTATTGCTGTACACGTGTCACGTTTTTGACTTTCCAGACCCATTTGGCCAATTTCTGCTAAATTCGGATCAAAGTATCCTAAGGAGTAAAGTTTCTTCAAAAGAAGGCCTAGCTCCTCTCTCCACAACGACATGATTGGGCAAAAGTGATGAAATTGATGTAGATGGTTTGAAAATCTTCTTGATCCAGAAAAGTCAAATTTCTAATGTAAACCTTCCTAAATGTCATAGCTTTACGTTTGTTCAAACCATAACTAACAAGGGTCAGGATTGAGCGGTCAAAGTGTTTAAAGTTATAAAAGTATTTTGAAAACTTTTTTTTTTTAAAAGTTCTGTTGAGAACCACAAGAGTAAATTTAATTAATATGCATACATATCCATTTAATGTAGATTTGATTAAATTATGGTCCTTGGGACAAAAAAAGGAGTAAAAAAAAAATTAACCATTGTAGAAGTATGTATATAAAAATTAATGTTATTGAAAATCAGAAGCAGGTTATCTGAATTATTATGAAATGATAAATTTGTAGTGAACTTTGTCTATACTGTGTACTGTGGGATTGCGGTGAGGGCGCTCTAGGGGGTTATAATTGTTCTATGAAGATATAGGAAAATAAATTTTTGAAAACTACTTCGGAAGAAGAACATGGATACAGTTTGACAAATTTATAAGTAAACATCCTAATGAAGTGCAGATGCAAAGTTTGTCATGATTCCTGGCCGAGCAGAGCGTTGGCCATCTGAGAATGTAAAAGGTTCTCACTCCCACTCTCTCTCTCTCTCTCTCTCTCTCTCTCTCTCTCTCTCTCTCTCTCTCTCTCTCTCTCTCTCTCTCTCTCTCTCTCTCCCCTCCACAAACACAACACGCATAAAAGAAAACCTACTACACAAATAATATTATAATTAAAATATCGCAAAGCCGATTAGTTTCTTTAATCCTTCAGAGGTATCCTGAATATTACTTAGTTACACATATACTCGTGACGACCCGCTGTCCTTTTCTAATGAAAAAGGTTTAAATAAGATGGCTAAGGACACACAAAAATAAATACCACAAAAATGACAAGAAATCTACAAACGTTTTTACACTACAAATTATATGGTTTTGTTTTTGGGTTGCTAATCAATGTTTTGTAGGGATAAATTAAAACTCGTCTGATTCATCCCGTAAACTCATTCACAACGTACAAGTAGCAACAGACAAATTATATCAGGCAGGACGAGTGACCTAATTAAGTTAATCAGTGCAAACGTTAACTCGTACCTGTACCCACTCCGAGTCTTTCGCTACTGTGCATTAAGAATAAATAAAAAGATAAAAGTAAATAAAAATATTGTTAATTTTTTTTTTTAAATAAATGATCAATAAAACAAGGTTAAAAGAATAACAAATAAAGATATTAAATAAAAATAGACAATGTGGACCAACTCACGAAAGAAGAGAATTAGCAGTCAAATAATCATCAGATGTTCCTGTACTGTGTAAGGCAGGAGGATAAAATATACTATTATATTTGGCACATTTTAGAATCTGGCAATTACGATTTTTTTTCTGTTATGTACTGCCAAGGCATTGCCGTCATATTTTTTGAGTTGGATTTTATTCGCTGAATTTGTTAATTTGTCTTTTTGTATGTATCTAAATGCAAAGTCTAGTGTTGTTGTAAAATGATTTGCTTTGGTTAAATACTACTATCATTTATTTCCTCAATAAATAATCATTCTAATTCCTGAGACAAGGTGTTGTGATACATTTTTATAATGGATCTGTATTCCTGCCAAACAAAAGAGTCATCCTATCAGTAAACAAAATCACACAAGACTGATAAATGAATTTTGCACGTAACCACTTCGTTGTGTCAGGTGGTGGTCACACTCAAATTTCTGACATTAAAGGTGCATGTAAAGCGTTTGGACCCTAAACCAGTACATAGTCTTTTAAACCTGTATGTAGTCTAGTTAATTATGTATGTAGTCTAGTTAATTATGTATGTAGTCTAGTTAATTATGTATGTAGTCTAGTTAATTATGTATGTAGTCTAGTTGATTATGTATGTAGTCTAGTTAATTATGTATGTAGTCTAGTAATTATGTATGTAGTCTAGTTAATTATGTATGTAGTCTAGTTGATTATGTATGTAGCTAGTTGATTATGTATGTAGTCTAGTTAATTATGTATGTAGTCTAGTTGATTATGTATGTAGTCTAGTTAATTATGTATGTAGTCTAGTTAATTATTATGTGTGTAGTCTAGTTAATTATGTATGTAGTCTAGTTAATTATGTATGTAGTCTAGTTATTTAGCATGTGAAACTAGTGAACAAGGATTAAACTAGAAGTAAAATAGAAAATATGGATTTAGTGTTAGGGACATGATCAACAACGTAGATGAAGCTCATAATCTGGTAAAGGTTTAGCTCATATTCATCCTGGTAAAGTCAGTCCGTTTGTTGATACCTTGAGGGTCGAATGACTTCACCTTGTGAATCCTGAATTTTTCCTTTTGCTTTTCCTTGGTATCTGACCAGCTTGGGTCATAGTAGCTACTGTTGTCATGACTTCTCATCGGTGATTATTACCATTGAAATATTATATTGAAATGAAGGACAATGCCCCTGGTCACAAGTCTGTCATTGCCATGGCTGTCATTAACCATTGTGCTTTAAATTGACTGAGCATCAACCTTATTCGCTTGATCTCGCTACATCAGACTTTCATCAATTTCCAAACCTGAAAATGACCATTTCCGGTACCCACTTCCAGTCAAATGATGACGCCATACGTGCAGTGGAGAACTTTCTGAACGGTCCAAAAAAAAATAAAAAAAAAAAAAAATAAAAAAAAGGACTTCTTTAAAAGTGGCATTGAGGTCTTTAAAGCAATATAAGCTGCCAAAATTGCAATTTTTTATAGTGGCATTAAAAGAGGTTAAATGAACGTTGATATGATTGAAAAAAAGAACTGCATCGAATTTCCTCTCTTATGCATCGTTTACACACCTTTACGTGATGAAAAATATATTCCTCGACATTCCGTTTGACACTAACAATGGCAGCTGATTAATCGTCGGCGACAATCCCGGAGATAACCGATATTGACACGAATGATTCTGATGCTGATCGGGGTGGATCGGGTTGTATCCGGGTCATTAAAATATGGACGGCGAGGTGAGATAAAATTCTAGTTACCATCATTATTTTGGCATTGTTAACGATGTTATATGTTTTTAAGTTATGATAGTATGTTTTTTAGTTACGATAGTTTTAAGGGATCGCTCGAAACATTACGCAAAATTCCAAAGTCGGCTTTCTCCCTCGCTTCGAACCTTTCGTGTCAGACATCTTTCGTGCTTACCGGAAATATTGCGCTTGCGCATTTGATTTTGCCGAATGAGTTCAACTTTAGGTCATTGCATACGGAAATAATGTCGGGAAAATTAAGGTACGGGAAGACTTAATTTCAACTGTCGAACATTTTTGCATTTAATGCAAAAAATACAACATGTCAAAAGTTTACTCGATAAAATCAGGTATTAGAAGGTAGATGTTTACAAAATTTTCGATTAAATTTTAGGACCCCAAAATAACAATTTTGACAGCTTATATTGCTTTAAAGTATATAGATTGTATTATATTATATTATGCAGATTCTAATTTTTTCACTGCGAGACTCCTGGGGTGTGAGCTGGGTCAAAATAAGGGTAAAAATTTCATATGAATATTACAGAAATATTGACAAAACTAAAGTGGGGCAAATTAAGTATTTGAATGTTAAATTAGTAATCTGCAACGGCTCAGCTGAACGATGTGTCATCTGGTCCTCTTGTTGCCGTTTACATCTACACATAATTATGAGATACAGTTCCCATCAATGTTGGCGTCCCATGCATGCACAATACAACATGGCGTCGGTGGCATAGTGGTTAAGCAGTTAGACTCTCAACTGAAAGGTTGTGGGTTCGAGTCCTGGCCGCGGCAGGAACGATGATGTGTCCTTGGGAAAGGCACTTTACACGAATTTCCTCACTTCACCCAAGTGTAAAAAGGGTACCTGGCTATAGACAGTGAAAGATATTGTTAGAATGTTAGTGTTCTAGCGCCTTAACGGCAGCTTACACAGAGAAAGCTCTGGAACGTTATAAGGTCTGCTGGGGTAATAATGTATTGTAAAGCGCTTTGAGCAGCATATGCTGGAAAAGGCGCTATATAAAAACCAATCATTGTCATTATTATTATTATTATTATTAACAATTTCTGGAAAGATATCAAATGAGTGAAAAAGGTGGTTACTTGTGTCTCTCGTAGAATTAATGTATCTTTACTCTAAACAGATATTGTGTGGTGAAGACCGTTTCTTTGTAAATGACTGAACAAAGTCATATGCCATAAGCGTAATGCCACTCATTACAAATCCAGGGATATTATGCTTTTAAAAATTATCGCAGATGACCAAAATGTTTCCATGGTGAAGAGTTGATGAAACCTACATTCTATGATTTATAGTTGTGTTGTGCATGCAAATTAAGTCAGTGCATTAAGACTTAGTAATATGACCTTATTTCTTATATTTAGTGGTAGTCTAGTTTTTAGTGGTGACTTTTGGCTGATGAGCAGTAATGAATCATTAACCAATCAATTGTACCTAACTCTAACAGATTAAGTATATCAAGTAAACAGTGAAATCGTACATAACTCTGATAGATTAACTACTAAGTATGTCAAATTCACACAGAAACGGTACCCAACTCTAGTAGATAACTATGTCAAAAACACAGAAATTTGCTTTCATGTCATGCATTGGCTATAATTGCAAATATCTGAATCAGCCATTTTTCATTTAGTTTTCCTTTGATATCGTGATTTGATTTGTTTGTTCAAATGTCAGTCAACTTGTATCCAACTACAAACCGCTAGAACATATAACCTGTTAATTCCATACACAAATAAAAAAGTACTTGAGCATCGACTAGATATAAATACCCATTAATGCCGGAACTCCTCTATTACGACCCAGTCACTGACGTAGTTTTTGTATTGACTTTGGAAGTTTGTTTTCATTTCAGCTATCACTCAGCATAGATGAACGATGTTTCTCCGATATATGTTCGTCATGTTTGTAGCAGGTTTTTATTCACGGACGGCTCTACACATTCAGTTTTTACAGGAACCATTTTATGTGATAATTCTATTAGATGTTTTGATTTCATTATTCACGTCCTTTTAATTAAATGATTAACCACTCCTTACAGTATATCTCTCTCTCTCTATCTCTCCTATCAATCTATACAGAAAATTTACGTCTTCTCTTTATCTCTCTCTCTCTCTCTATCTATCCGTCTGCCTGTCTGTTTGTCTGTCTATCTAACTATCTATCTATCTATCTATCTATCTTTCTATCTATCTATCTATCTGTCTATCTATCTATCTATTTATCTATCTATCTATTTATTTATCTATCTATCTATCCGTCTGTCTGTCTGTCTATCTCTCTATCTATCTATCTATCTATCTATCTATCTATCTATCTATCTATCTATCCGTCTGCCTGTCTGTCTATCTATCTATCTCTCTCTCTCTATTTATCTATCTATCATCTATCTATCTATCTATCTATCTATCTATCTATCTATCTATCTATCTATCTATCTATCTATCTCTCTCTCTCTCTCTCTATCTATCTATCTATCTATCTATCTATCTATCTATCTATATCTATCTATCTATATCTATCTATCTATCTATTTATCTATCTATCTCTCTCTCTATCTATCTGTCTGTCTGTCTGTCTATCTACCTATTTATCTATCTATCTATATCTATCTATCTATCTATCTATCTATCTATCTATCTATCTATCTATCTGTCTGTCTGTCTGTCTGTCTATCTACCTATCTATCTATCTATCTATCTATCTATCTATCTCTCTCTCTCTCTCTCTCTCTATTTATCTATCTATCTATAATTTTTTTTATCTACAAACAAGTTAACGGACGAGCCCTCAGAGCTACTAAAGTCACGTAACTTGTTTCTCTACCGTCGAGTCCGCAGGGCGAAAGCGCTATAGATAAAAAAATTGAATGTATGTATGTATGTATGTATGTATGTAAACACATTTTGGTAAAATTCCATTTCATTTCCCGCACGTGGTGGTAGTGCACCCTAAAGTGTAAACGGCGTCACATTACTTATAATTTTATTAGTTAGATCTTATAATCCGTTTAACTTATAAATCGACGAAATGTCCGTTTATTGTTATGTACCTATGTGTAAAAATAATAATTGCTGGAGTCTGTTCCCTTCTAACCCAGATCTAAAATAGCGATTCGAAGGTTGGACTAGAAGAAAAAGAAGTTGTGCAGTCAGCTGCTCACGACCGAATCTCGGCTGAGGTTCGATACAGGTGGATATTTGGATTGACGCCTTCACTGAAACAGTCCTTCATTAATTCACATTCAACTGGGATCGGTTTGATTAATGTGCACCTAGGTGGCACTGCCTTCGCTTCGAGTGAGTTGACTGATAAACTATTTAAACTCTCCATCACTATTAATTTAATGCTGAATTGTTTACCATCTGTGCATGTGACCTCCCCACCTTGCCCCCGAAAAAATCCCCACCATATGATCCCTACATATTCGTCGAAGTAAGGACTCTTGTGACGTAATTGTTTATCTCCTGATTGATGGGTCGTTACAGTCGGTTGATAAGTTATATATATTTATATGAGCATAATGGAACTATAGATGCTGTCATAAGACAATAATACCTGCACGCAAGTGTTTGCCTTTAAATATACTTGTCAATCATTCGCACTCACAAGAAAGCAACAATAATTACCATAACATATAAATATTATATTTAATGCCAAACACTTCCGGGATTTACAGTCTTATGACAGTATCTAGTTTCAAGCAGGAACCAAAAGACAATCGAAAAAAAAATCCTGTTCCCAGAACTCCTCATACATTTTACGCAATAGCCATATTATCTTTTGGAAGATGATTGGTGGTTTCCTGAAGATGTGCAATAAAGTTTCGTAATTCTCATTTCCATCCGGTGGAAAATCGGGGGTCGAAAACGACGTTTTTATACAAAAACTTGATTCCTAGATTTTCTTTTACATTTAGTGCGATCTCCAAATCATCTTTTGGAAGACGATTGGTGTCCTGTAGATATGAAATAAGATTACGGAATTTTCATTTTCACACCGTGGGCCACGTGGGGATTGAAAAGACGCTTTTCTACAAAACCTGGTTCCTAGAACTCTTATATTTTACGCAGTACCCAGATCATCTTTTGGGAGATGGCGGTGTACTATAGATGTGTAGTAAATATTCGGAATTTTCATTTTTATCCTGGGGCTGAAATAGGGATCAAAAACGACGTTTTTTCGACAAAGAAAATCCGGGTACCCAGAACTCCTCTTAAATTCTACACGGTCGTCAAATCATCTTTTGGAAGGTTGATTGGTTATATATAGTTTAACGTCCCGCTCGAGAATACTTTTGGAAGGTAACTGGTGATGCCCTATAGATGTGCAATAACGTTTCAGAATTTGTTTTTCATTTTAAACCTGGGTGCCAACTGGGGGTTGAAAAATGACGTTTTTCTATAGAGAAAACTTACAAAACTTTTCTTACATTTTATTCAGTAATCAGATCATCTTTCGGGATGATTGGGGGTATTCGTTAGATATACAATAAGTTTTATGAATTTTTTTTTTCACATTGAGAGACAAATGGTATGGAAAACCGACAAACAGAAACCTGTTGCTCAGTGCATTTTGTCATGAGGAACAAGAATATATCTACTTTAAGGGTTGGAATCTCAATCATTTTGAATGTATTTGACAATCAAATGATAACATTAGTTGGGAAGATGGGGTTGGGGGGGGGGGGGGGGGGGTTGCCCATCAGAATACTTGATACATTTTGGTATATGCAGCAGGAAAATATATGGTTTAAGGGGTCCGGACCTCAATTGTTTTTCCCGTAGGGATCCGGGTTAGAATAGGTCCTTAGTCCCCCTTGCTTGTCGTAAGAGGCGACTAAATGGGGCGGGCCTTCGGATGAGACCTTAAGAATCGAGGCCCCGTGTCACAGCAGGTGACACGCTAAAGATCCCTCTTTGTTCAAAGTCCGTAAATGCCGAGCAGAGGCCTAAATTTTGCAGCCCTTCATCGGCAATAGTGACGTCGCCATTTAAGTGAAACAAATGGCCCATGGGACATATCGCTCACTTGAGTCACCGTCGTCCATATTAAAGATTTTCACTATATATTCGCATGTAAACCCATATCGTGGTTCCACCCTACTACTGGTGGCCATAATTTTAACAAATGTGAATCTGCACTATGTCAGAAAGCTGTTATGTAAATTTGAACATTTATGGCGTAATGCTTTTCAAGAACCTGCATTTCTGCATATAAAACTTTGATACCCTATTGTGGCCCCACCCTACCCCCGGGGGCCATGATTAAAAAAATAACATGAATCTGCACCATGTCAGGAAGCTTCATTGTAAATTTGAATTTTTTTGGCCTAGTGGTTCTTGAGAACAAGATTTTTAAATGACTCCATCCTATTTTTGTGATTATCTCCCCTTTGAAAGGAGTATTACCCTTCATTTAAACAAACTTGAATGCCCTTCACCCAAGGATGATTTGTTTTATTGATTCTGGAGAGAAAGATTTTTAAAGATCTGTTCCTATATTTTCACATATAAAACGTAGATCCCCTATTATGGCCCCATCCTACCTTCCGTAGGTCTGTAAATTTGAATTTTACTGGCCCAGCGGTTCTTGAGACGAAGGTTTTTAAATGACCCCACCTTTTGTGTATTTTTGTGATTATCTCCTCTTTAAAGGGGCATGACCTTCATTTTAAACAGTATTGAATTTCTTTCTTCAAGGATTTTTTGTACCAAGTTTGACTGATATTGGCCTACTGGTTCTGGAGAAGACAATTTCAAAATTCGTCAGTATTTTTTTTCACTATTTTGTTATTATCTCCCCTTGGAGAAGGGCGTTGCCCTTCATTTGAGCAAACTTGAATTCCTACATCCATGGGTGCTTTTTGCCAAGTTTGACTGAAATTGGCTTAGTTGTTCTGGAGAAGAAGATGAAAATGTGAAAAGTTTACGCCGACGACGCCAACAACACCGACGACGGACAATGGAAAGTGAATAATTAGAAAAGCTCACTTTCTAGCCTTCGGCGCAGGTGAGCTAAAAATCTCGAGAGGGACGTTAAACAATATAAAACCAAATACCTCAGTTGTTTTATTGATTGATTATTTATTGCTTTCCGCCGCACTTAACAATTTTTCAGTTATCTGGTGGCGTCCAGTTTTTGTTGGTGGAGGAGAGAACCCAGATACAATGTACCTGGGAAGAGACCACCGACCTTCCGCAAGTAAACTGACAAACTTGCTCACATAACGCCGCGGCCGAGATTCGAACACGCGCCGACAGAGGTGAGAGGCCTTGTGATTTTAAGCCCGATGCTCTAACCACTCGGCCACGGAGGCCCCCTCAGTTGTTTTAAATATATCTCAACAATTAGAAAATAAAGGTTTTGGGTGACTTTCGGGTATTTGTTCAAGAGAACACTCAACACATCTTGACATATGCAGCAAGAATATACCGTACATGTGTATAGTATGTTATATGGTTTCTTTTTATGGTTTCTTTGCTAGTTACACAAGTAAGACGGAGAGTATATATGAAGGCAAACATTTGCGTGTGGGACTTACTGTCTTATGACAACATCTCATTTTAAATTGAATAATACTGAAACTTCTACAACAGTTTTAATTCATTATGAAATGATTCTGACGTTATGAAAAAAGTGATATTGAAGCACACGTATGTGCGCTTTTTTTTTTTGATTGGATGGTGCTTAGACACCTATAACTTCTTTGTATTTCAATGAACTGGTGTGAAAAGCGTACCGTTAATTTATATCAAGGCTTTTGATTCGTATAGCTATCTAACAAATGAAGGAAATAGAATGAACATCATCAGACTGTGTGTAATAAACGAATTTCCAGTCATATTTCCAATTGTTAAGGACTGCACCGAGATTTGTTGAAGGGGGCAGTCCAAATATAGCCGAGTCGAACCTCAGCCGAGAGTTGTCACGACGTTTTGTGTGGAGATGACGTCATATCTGACATTAACATGCTGCACATCGTGATTATTTTCAATGATCAAATAAAACACTTTCTAATATTTCAACCCTCAAAATATATTGTTAAATATCATGGAATAACAATTTAATATCATGGAAACACAATGGTTACCTATGAAAGTTACTTTATTAGCTATCTAGTCAAAATTATCCAGCCGCTTTTCATAATCCCACTAAACTGTTTCTTTAAATTCAGTTTATTCTTGAATATAATGAAATACAATTGAAATTAAGTTTTCGAGTTTTAGGTAAAACCTGATACTGTTCCATATTTTGGCGTTTGCATGTAATAGTGAATCAAGTAGTACAGGTGAACAAAGGTACTGTGAAAGAGTAAAGTGTGATAGAGGTAGTGGTAAATGAAGTGGTAGAGATAGTGGTAAATGAAGTGGTAGAGATAGTGGTAAATGAAGTGGTAGATACAGTGGTAAATGAAGTGGTGGTAGAGACAGTGGTAAATGAAGTGGTGGTAGAGACAGTGGTAAATGAAGTGGTAGAGATAGTGGTGAATGATGTGGTAGATACAGTGGTAAATGAAGTGGTGGTAAAGACAGTGGTGAATGAAGTGGTGGTAGAGACAGTGGTAAATGAAGTGGTAGAGATAGTGGTGAATGATGTGGTAGATACAGTGGTAAATGAAGTGGTGGTAGAGACAGTGGTGAATGAAGTGGTGGTAGAGACAGTGGTAAATGAAGTGGTAGAGATAGTGGTGAATGATGTGGTAGATACAGTGGTAAATGAAGTGGTGGTAAAGACAGTGGTGAATGAAGTGGTGGTAGAGACAGTGGTAAATGAAGTGGTAGAGATAGTGGTGAATGATGTGGTAGATACAGTGGTAAATGAAGTGGTGGTAGAGACAGTGGTGAATGAAGTGGTGGTAGAGACAGTGGTGAATGAAGTGGTGGTAGAGACAGTGGTGAATGAAGTGGTGGTAGAGACAGTGGTGAATGAAGTGGTGGTAGAGACAGTGGTGAATGAAGTGGTGGTAGAGATAATGGTGAATAAAGTGGTGGTAGAGACAGTGGTAAATGAAGTGGTGGTAGAGATAGTGGTGAATAAATAGGTGGTGGATAAATTGGTGAATGAAATGGTGGTGAAGACAGTGGTGGATGGTGAAGATGGTGATGAAAATGAGCTGTATGGTCAGTCTGTCCCGTGGCGGATCTAGAGAGGGTTATGGGGATTTCAATTCCCCCTTTTGGTTGAACATTCATATTAAAATTATAATGTTCCATTATTGTAAATAAAATTGTTGGAAACGTAAATATATTAATTTTAAAGCTGATATGTGGGTCTCCGTATGAATGAATTTAATACTACGATTATGAAATGATATACCCTCGAAGAAAACCCCAGCAATTTCTAAGCTTTTGGATCTCTATGATACATGTATATAACTAGCAATCAATGTAACTATGAGGCCTGCTCGATATGTAATGTGTATTGTAACGCTTTGCACGATTTCGTGAATGATGATACTCTTGAATAGCTCTATTCAGTACCTTTCCAACGGTATAAGTATGAGCCTTCAGATCCACATAAGTTTAAACTTATTGTCAGTTCAATAGAGCCAGTCGTTGACCACTGTTGTAATAATGGTTGGGAAGCGGGTTGAGAATATTGAAGAAATTAGAGCTTATATAAATTTTCGCACAAAACTCGGTCATTCGGTAATGCAGATTTTTACTGAATTGGGGGAAGTTAATGGGTCTGATAAGTTATCTTAAGAGAGTTCGTAGGTGGAGAAAGAATTTCTTATTGGCACAGAGTCCGTCAAAGATGCAGCAAAATCTGACCGACCTGTGACAGTAACAGGCAAGGCAAATGTCTCCACAGTCAGGGAAATAACTGAAAGTGATGGCAGGTACATGATATTGCCGAAGCTATTGGCATATCGCTATCGCGGGTACATTTCACTTTGAAGCGTATTTTGAAAGTACGAAAGATTTCTGCCAGATGGATACAGCATATATTGACAGATGACCAAAAACGAGAACGAGTACAAACCGCTAAGCAATTGCTCAAAGTGTTTCCCAAATTCAGTTGAAGACAATTTGCAAACATTGTTACTAGTGACGAAACATAGGTTCATTATTTCGAACCAAAGAAAAATTGGAAACAAAATATGGCTAACTACACACGGTAAAAGGCCTGTAGTTGCCAAAAGAACCATAGGCACAAAAAAGGTTCTTTATTGCATATTCTTCTCATGTGATGGTATAGCCGTGTAAATTCTGGTGTCGAAAGGCAAAAAGTGATACAGGGCGGAATTAACGAGATGCTATAGTAAAAAAGCTCAAGAAATATCATCAACGACGCCCTGTGTCAGGATTTAGGATTACGCTCCATCACATACATCTGAGCTTGTGAAGCAATTTTTGAAATCGGAGAAAGCTACCGTCTTGCCACACCCATCATACTCTCCACATCTAACCCCATGCAACTTTTTCCTTTTTCCAAAACTTATAAAGTTCTTATCTGGTCGTCGTTACAAGTCCCGACAAGCCCTTGGCTCAGTCATCAGCCAGTGCCTCAGAGGTACCGCGACAAATTTCAGAAATGGATTCAGAGACTTAAATTATGTATTTCAAACCGCGGAGAATACTTTGAAGGGATGTAATGTTCATTTCACTATTTGAGTCGAATGATTTTGAGATATGGTACAATACACATTACATATCGAACAACCCTCGTACATTAAGTCTCGCAGCGTTATACATGTAGCTATTTCTACATTGTAATTACGTTGGTCGCTTGTTATAAAACGAGCTTGGCACGTGCCGGTGTACTTAAGGTGCATCCAGAAGTCACGTTCTTAAATTCCATGTCATGAATTTTTTAAATCGAAGAAAAATATTAGATTTAATTATCGATTTAAATTTTCAATGTTTAGAGACAAATTCAGAAATCAAGACCCGGCCTTTTCTGGTGATATCCTGGTTCCACTTGGTGCGGTCAAGGAGCATCAACAAAGTTTCCTAGGGAGTGCATATTAGATGATTCTTCATTCTGCCGGGATTACATTGCCACCATGGGATAATATAAACCTCTTTTGATTTACAATTTTCCAAGCAACATGCAACTTTCGTAATCCCGTAAGATCACCCACTACAATTACTGAGAAGTTCAAATTGAATGAAAAGAAAGACTATTAAGTAATGTACGTACTTATTGTTTTTTAAAACTGTAATACCAGATTTTCCGAAATGATATTACAGAGATGTCTTAGGCGAATTAACAATTTATCAATTACGGCAAGATGGCCAGCGAGGTGGGCGAGGCATTGCATTTAGCAGCCAACCAAGGTTGCGGACACTTATTCTCTTCTTGAATTCAACCTGTGGATTTGTTTAGGAAAACCCATAAAGTTTATTTTAAAATTCAACATTTAGAGACAAATTTAGAAGTAACTCTTGAATTAACGTTCTTTGGTTTTATCTCAGTCTCACGGTACACATAGCGCTCCTCCTAAACATTTTCAATGGGCGCTGGTGACACCTTAGACATATTTTATCTGTCCAAAACCAAAGAGATACAGTCACACCATATAGATTCCTTTTCCCTGTACAATCTATGAGAAATTCGAAGGCCGTAGAAAATTTTAATGAGGAGGTCTATTATAAGTCATTGTTCTCATAAGAGGCCAAAACAATAGTTCTTGTGAATTGAAACATTTTGATGTAACTTGCTACTATAGAAATTTCGTGTAACACGCAGCCATTTTAGAGCTATCGAATATTTTTTAAGTTGTCATGGATTATAGAGAAGATATTGGTTCAGTACTACAAAGATACAGCATTAAAACGCACGACTTTTCAACACTTTATACCACCATTTCTCACGATAAATTAAAGACTATGTTTTATTACGTCACAGGCAGCTGGTTCTTCAATAAAAATGCCTCTCTGAAATATTCATATCTTGTGATCAGTCGTACAACAATTCCTTTATTAAACACTACTCTGAAGTTCTCTGAAGATGATTTTGAAATGATGCTGGAGTTTTTCATCGACAATATTTACGTAGTCGCCGGTGCTCAGGTCTTCCAGTAATCTGTTGGAATACCCATAGGCACGAATTGTGCTCCTTTATTTTATTATTATTATTATTATGATTTGGAGACATTTATTCAAAGGCTTCTACATGAGAAGAAAAACTCTTGCTGTGGTTTCAACTCGACATTCAGATACTTGGATGACTTTTTATCCATTAACATACTTATTATCATTCATATGTCGATATATCCCACGAACTCGAAATAAAAGACACCACAGAGTCTTCAATACCTGCTTCATGTTTTGGATATTTTATTGAATATACACTTTAATGGTAAACTAACGACACTACTTTATGACAAACGGGATGACTTCAGCTTTTCCATCGTCAACTTCCCATATTAATAAATAATATTTCATTATCACTCGCATATGGTGTTTATGTCTCAACTAATTCCATTTGCGAGAACATATTCTGTGTATGATTAAATTTCAAATCGGGACCGGCTACTGACAAAAAAAAAATTAATGTTACAGGGTTTCAACAATATTGCATAAAATCAGCATTTCGCAAATTCTATAGTCGTTGTAATGATCTACTTTGTAAATACAACCTATCATTAGATGGAATATTGTCTGATGTGTTTCATACCAAATGTTAATTCGTTCCTTAAATTCTGATTTTGACTACGAATTAGTCTGTTCACCTGATTAAGAGAGAGTGTTCATGGCCATACGTGTGACCGGTCAACAAGGTATGATTACTCCTCTTAGACATGGTTTGTCTATGGTTTGTCCAGGGGTCCGTGTTTGCCCTACTCGCGGTTTCGTATTTCATGCATGATTTATCAAGACTGATCACTGCTCGTTATTTTCACTTTTTAATAAATACAAAACTCCACATGTCTCGAGTTTATCGTTTGACCAAAAACTCGAGCCTGTATTTTAAATAGTATACATACATGGTTGGTAAGAAATACCAATGGCGGTATTTACCAGCGTTTATACGTTGCTTATCCATTCGGGAAATACCACCTGCGATAATTACCAGAGAAATACACCAGAATATACCAATGACAGTATTCACCAGTACTTCTCATCCGGGAAATACCATTTGCGGTAATTACCCGTGGTATTCATCGGTGTGTCATACATCCGGGAAACACCTATCAGTCACACCTATCAGTTACACCTATCAGTCACACCTATCAGTCAATAATAATCTAATTATGAAAGATATGATGATATGTAATAAGTACATTTGGATATGTAATAAGTACATTTGTTTAAAAAAAAATAAAAAAAATAATATATTATATCTTATCCACTGAGCTAAGATAATGTAGTGTCAAATGATTTTACAAAACATTTTAATTACCGACTTGTGACGTAAAATGTGTAAGACTTAATGTAATCTGATTAAAATACGCAGAGCGCTCTTTGAAAGATAGGTACTTTAATCAGATTGGACTCGATGTAGTAATCGTCACCTTTCACTAGTGAGAAAAACTTGAAATACGCATTCAAACTTTGTATTTAGTAATTATATCATTAAATTTCATTTTCAAGATATTTTTATGAAATATATAGAGAGTACAAAGCGTTTATTTAGCTATAAAACCCGTAAATAACTGTTTTGATGTCATATCTGTTTGCAGAGAATAAAGGCGGAACTTAAATGTGACGTCAAATTCTCCATCTCGTATCGGCATGTCAGATCTGTTTTCCGGCAAAATGCGTCTGTTCATGGAAACACTGTTATTCATTTCATTCAGAGTTAATTTAAAACCTATTTCCCTCTCATGCATCACACATCTGAAACTTAGTTTATAAACCGATTACATAATTACAGGGAAATTCTGCGGACTACGTCACTTTAACGCACTACTTTCTGAACATATTTAATTGGATGTTTACCCATTTACATATGATAACAGACGCAAACATTTCCTCTGCTACAGGCAAAATGTAAACAAAATTTAGAATCTTACGGACTCCGCAAAATAAGAAATGGAAAGGTTATAACAAAATATCAAGAAATATACCCGACCAAGGTCTACGTGCGGAAGCAGACCTCACAATCTGCGGTCCATTTGCCGCGCAAATACCTCGGGCGGGCATATTTTCCGATATTCAATCAATGACTTATAAATGAAACAATCACTGAAAGAAAAGAGGGAAGCGCCCCATGAAATACACCGCGTGTCGCAGTTCACAACCTCAAGTACTTTTCAAAACTGAAATTTATATTTTAAAACTACACACTTTGATTCATCACAATATGTAGATTTTATTTTTATTCATTTATTTATTTACTATTGTTTTACCTCCATTTCCACGCAAATTATTTGCATATAATAAAGTTTCACTAGCGCCTACATCCCGTGCATCAAAGGATCACATTAGAAATAAGCTTTCGAGATTTCATGGGTTATTTTTGATATGTATTTATATTTTTATGGACTGTGTACATCTATTTAATCACAAGTGAAAGTTAAATGATACTAAATAGCCAAAATTACATGCAATTAGATGAATATTACAGATGCACTTTTAAAACTATTACAGATATGTTGGAAACAAATTTCATCTAGACACAATTCAATAACATAGACCAGTATCTTACTATCATATATAGGCTTCATTCATCAATACAGACGAATAAATAACACGTGTGTTGTCTATGTTTCTCCGTTGTTTAGACTTCATTCAACAACGTAGACAAATATTTCACCATTATCTTTACTTATACAATTACTTCATATGCGTTTACTTACAACTCATTTCTTTGGAAATAATATTTAAAAAAGTCATTGGTGTAAAAAAAAAAAATGCAAATTATGAAAATGAAATTCAAGAAATTAACTGTCGTTACTGAAATGTAGCCCTACGTACAGGGTATAGAGTATTGTCTTCAAGGAATACCATTTTTTAAATGTAATTTTAATATATTTAGCATCAACTGTGTATTCATCTGACCCTCCCCCCCTCAGTATTTACAGATACATCCTTTGTATGAGGGTCCTTACCTGATGCCTGGATAATGGCAACGAGACATAAAACCTTAATTGACCCAACCCCACTCTTTTCTTATCTGTAAACCTTCCTCCTGCATTTTTGGCATAAAATATCGCCAATGCACACATTTTTTCCCTAGGAATTAACTGCATCTACTCTGCAGTATCTCTCCCACAACAGTACTATTTCCCGGTGACGTTTCTTTAAAGGCAAACGCAGCAATTGTTGCTCGGCATAATTTTTTCCCGTGACACTTGTATCGAGTAACACAGAGTGAATGGTTCTTGTCACAGAGTCGGAATATCGAAAGAATTGATCTACAGGAGAGAAAAATTTTCCCTGAAAAATTCACTTTTAAAAATCAATGTTCATTTGTTATTTTTTGACCGTATATATTTCTAATTATTTCAAATTTGCATTTTGAACCTAAAATTTCGTACTAGCAATTTTTAAATTAACCTAAATCAGGCCTATTTTTACATCAATTTTGGCCTAGAAGTCGTTAAGGGCAGGCCTGCACTTATAAAAAGTATGGCACTTTGATAGGTTTCAATCTAAGGAATAATTTAAATTAGGATATTTTTAGGGTCATCCCTGCCCTTAGGTCGAAACTTACAAAAAACTACTAAAAGAAAATGGGAAAACCTATTTCTATCATCGTGGTTCATATTTATGCCATTTATATTCATAGTTAGTACAGCCCAGATGGTTAGATCGCAGACGCCCACAATCAACATTTTAAGTCCACCTGTTGACAAACTTTTATTGTTTTATATTTTTTCACTCGCTTGTGTATAATAGCGAGTATGTTATTGATTGAACTCAAGATGACGGGAATACAGGGGGCCTCCGTGGCCGAGTGGTTAGAGCATCGGGCTCAAAATCACAAGGCCTCTCACCTTTAGTTGGCGCGTGTTCGAATCTCGGCCGCGGCGTTATGTGAGCAAGTTTACTTGCGGAAGGTCGGTGGTCTCTTCCCAGGTACATTGTATCTGGGTTCTCTCCTCCACCAACAAAAACTGGACGCCACCAGATAACTGAAAAATTGTTGAGTGTGGCGGAAAGCAATAAATAATAGATAACAATAATCGATATTCCGAATACATTCTTTGATGTGGATAAAAAGTGGATGATATGTACAATAGTATGCTGAAACTGAAAACTTTAAAATTTACTTTATTTAGTAAAAAAATACAGTTTTAGAAGAAAGTAGTCTTTAAAAAAGTTAAAACCCCTGCTGGACTCAAACCCGCGATCTGCAGTTCAGCAGTGACTGGACACGCTAACCCACTGAGCTACTCAGCCAGGCAATTAAGTATAAACGGGGTAGGCAAATATTGCTGATGTATATATTTTCATTCATGTTTTAAATGGAAGTCGGCCATTATGA